>ONZH01011576.1:0-87155 GCA_900303285.1 Rhinella marina
AAATACAGATTGTGGTTTGTGGTGACTGGACAGCTGAACTGTGACGCACAGAATGGTTCCACACAGCTGTATGAAATGGATTTATATCACTGAGATAAAACAACAAAAAAACTAAGTTTTTTTTTTTTTTTTTAACGTGACGTGCAGAATATATCAGAGAGCAAACTCAGCCCCTGCTGACTGTGGCTATTTTCACTTCAACCCAGAAAAATGTCGCACTCAGATTTTTCTAATGTAGCTGTATCAGTGAGAGCAAATGACCGTATTGGATTACGTGACGTACAGTATGGGTCACCTGGACAGAAAATATGGATTGTGGTTTGTGGTGAGTGGACAGCTGAACTGTGACACACAGAATGGTTCCACACAGCTGTATGAAATGGATTTATATCACTGAGATAAAACAATAAAAAAACTAAGTTTTTTTTTTTTTTTTAACGTGACATGCAGAATATATCAGAGAGCAAACTCAGACCCTGCTGACTGTGGCTATTTTCACTGCAACCCAGACAAATGTTGCACAGCGATTTTTCTAATGTAGCTGTATCAGTGAGAGCAAAAGACCGTATTTGATTACGTGACGTACAGTATGGGTCACCTGGACAGAAAATACGGATTGTGGTTTGTGGTGAGTGGACAGCTGAACTGTGACACACAGAATGGTTCCACACAGCTGTATGAAATGGATTTGTATCGCTGAGATTTAAAAAAAAAAAAAACTGTTTTTTTTTGTTTTGTTTTTGTTTTTTTACGTTATCAGAGAGCAAAATCAGCCCCTGCTGACTGTGGCTATTTTCACTGCAACCCAGAAAAATGTCGCACTCAGATTTTTCTAATGTAGCTGTATCAGTGAGAGCAAAAGACCATATTTGATTACGTGTCGTACAGTATGGGTCACCTGGACAGAAAATACGGATTGTGGTTTGTGGTGACTGGCCAGCTGAACTGTGACACACAGAATGGTTCCACATAGCTGTATGAAATGGATTTGTATCAGTGAGAGCAAACAAAAGGATTTTGTACTGTGACTTCTACTATCTATTAGTTAGACAGAAAAAAATCTTCTGCAGACTGTGCCTATTTCAATGAAACACAAAAAAATTGTCCCACTTAGCTGTTTGAAATGGATGTGTGTCACTGAGAGCCAAAAAATAAACTTTTTACAGTCTCCCTGCAAAATGCTGCAAATATGGCGGTAGCTGCACTACTAGTGCCAGCAAGCCCAGCCACACGCAGATAAAAAAAAGGGTCTTGTAGCCCTAAAAAGGGCTGTTGGGTTCTTTTAGAATCACTCCTGCCTAACACAAATCTAATAGAACACCCTAACACTCTCCCTGTATCACACTGCAGATCTGTCCCTAACGGCATCCAGGCAGCGACTGAGCCGAGCACCGCGAGCAGTCACTAGTATATTCCAGGGTCACCTGATCAGGACAGCCAACCCCTGCTATCGACATGTAAGGGCCCCACGTGATGCTGGGTGTACCGCAGAGTCTCCTGGCTTGTGATTGGCTGAGTTTATAGCCGCCAAAAATTCAAAAGGCGGGAGATGCCATTTCCTCGAGCATGGCGAGATACTCGTCTGAGTAGCGAGCACTTACGAGTACCCTAATACTCGAACGAGTATCAAGCTCGTACGAGTATGCTCGCTCATCTCTAAGTGTTACACATATAGTGTATAGCATCCAGAGGCACAGGCCTACAGGAAATGAGGCAGAATTAGCTGGAATTATGTATGGCAACAGATTTTCAAAGTTCCTTTACGCTGCATACAATTACAGCAAATGGCATTATTTCAACAGACAGATGGCAAAAATGCGAGGTTATGCTGTAAATCCCTCACAATTAACATCGGCTCACCAGTCACTTATTAACAGGGTACAAGAATGTATTGCAGTCTCTAAGACTTACAGCTTTCCTTTTAACACCGTGTGGCATGCCTGCTGTCGAAACCCACAGGCATTGTGTGATTGTTCTCATGCCAAACAGCCAGAGAGTCAGAGGGGAAAGATACCTATCACTCTACTGCAGCTTGACATCAATATTTTATAGTCGTATATCTAGTGCCTGAGCCAGATAGATAGATAATGTTACTATATTTTATAGTATATTGTGTAGCAAGCCTGGGAAGGGAGGTGAGAAGCATAAGAGTGGTAGTTGTGGCCTTGAAGATAATAATCTTTATTTATATAGCGCCAACATATTCCGCAGTGCTTTACAATTTAGGGCAATAATAGTAGTACTCATAGTTCATTATGGAAATCTCTCCCTGGCTCTTTCACACACTACTATTGGGGCTTCTGCCTGGTAGTAGTTGGGTTCCTTTAGGTGTTGGTCTGGGTGCAGTGCAGGAGAGCAGGTGGAGTGGCGAATAGTGAAGTCAGTAACCCCACCAGTTGGTGTAGATAAATCTTTTTTTTACTAAAGTGCAGAATAGGAGTAGAAGCACATCCAACAGCAATAAAGCACAATTCCAAGTAGATCACAGTGCAGTAATTCCCAATAGCAACTTATAGACAGCGTCAATCATGGCGGTTGTAGTACTCATTCTGTCTGTGTCTCTCTAAAGAACCTTAGGCATGCGCCGCCGGACATCCCCTGCTGTGTCGGAGCGAGGACGCGACTAGCGTCCTCGTTTCCATGGTGACGTTTGCAGGGAGGATCCGGCGTGCTCTGTCATTGCGCGTCCGGCGTCCTCCATGCCCCCTAGAGACGAGCAAGGTGGGGTCTGTGAACGCTGGCTGCATTGCCAGCGTTCAATATATTTAGTTATATATACTTATTTATAGCTCTGTATATGGGGTCATGTGGCGCTGACCACGCCACATGACCAATTAGGAATTACTTTGAGCGCTGGTCACGTTGGCCAGCGCTCATTATGCAAATCAGGTCATGTGACGCTGGCCACGTCACATGACCTATCTGGTGGGCTATTTAAACTGGCAACCTCTGGTTACAGATTGCCTGTGATTAGTCTCTGAAAGCAGTGCTGTGCGTTTGACCCTTGTGATTTGACTTGTGTATTTTGGATCTTTGGCTACGGACTTCGGACTTCGCTTTTTGCTCTCTCCTTTGGTTTTTGACGTGACTTCTTGGTACGACTTTGGCTTGCTGACTATTCTATTATTGTGTTCGTTCTGTCTGTATTCGTCTTTCCCCGTGTTCCTCTCCTCTGCCCTGTGCACTTATTCAGGTTAGGGATTGTCGTCCAGTTACGGTTCTGCCGATTAGGGCTTACACTGTAAGTAGGCAGGGACAGTGGTTGGGGTTACAGACAGGGCTTACTATTCCCTCTCCTCGCCCTTCGTGACAGTTGCATTGGCAATGTTCCCTCTTACAGCAGTAAGGACCTTTGCTGACTGACTTATCACCTTGTAGATTCTGTTCCTTCTGATCTTTGTTCACTCTGGAGCACTTGTGATGATAAACTAGCTTCCTTGGCTGTGGAAGTCTCAGAGATGAAGGTTTTCTGTGCTCAGGTCCAGCTCCGAGGAGCTTGCATATGTAGAGCTTTACTGTAGCTCAGTTATACTTACATTACAGTAGGTCACTTAGACTCTCTTCTGACTAACCCGGTGGCGGCCCCAAGTCCATCTCCTGGAAACCTTGGAGGATGAGCCATGGCGGTTAACCGTAAACTGTCCATACAATACAACTAATCAGAACATTATATTATCATAGCAATAACCCTTTTGCAGCAACCCTTTTCTGGGGTACTGTTATTGGGAGATCAATTTGGAACAAAGGGTCTCTTGTCTGTAGCCTGTGTCTAAAAGATACCAGACATACCCCATGGACAACCCCTTGTAAATGATTAATTGCATCCAGATAAGAGCGACAATGTGTCAGATTCTTCCTTTTTCTTCTGCTCTATTTTGAGATAAATCCTGTAAAATCCAGTATAGTATACCATAGTAATATAATGCTTACATTTTTAACTTGCTGTTATCTGTAAGATCTGTTTAGATGTTCAGAAATCAGAGATGTCCAAAATCTATGTTGATTTATTTCTACTGTCTATGTTTTCTAAAAAAAAAATTCATTTGTATTGTATTTGTATTATTTTGTACTTTCTTGAAAATTTTCAGTGAGGTATGTGCACTGGAAATCTTGAAGATGAAATCCAGCAGAACGTTCAGTAAAACAGATATTCTTTATTGATCACAAAACAAATCCAAAAAAGTGCATGTAGCAGAAACAGCTTTTTCCGCGCACCATCTGGATTCCTAGTCCTTAGGGCTACAGGTGTTGGTGTGATGAGCTGAGCATTGATTCATTATTTTCCCTTTCTTCATGCACTGAAAATCTGCACGTCATCCACAGCTACTGAACTTTATTCTGCTGTACATATGTTATATCCAGTTACAATGGTCCATGTTCCCAGTGGGATTCTTATGCTGTCTTAATACATATATACTAGGACCAATTTTATAGGAAGACCGTTGACTTATGTTTTTGGGATGTTGTCAAAAAGATATGTACACATGCAGAATAAACAAGCAAAGTATATACCAGTCATTAAAAAAAAAAATAGGAGGGACCCCTTGGCCAAAAGTGTAATCTCCTGGGGATCTCTACAATTGTCCCATCAGTACATTAAGGTGACCTTCCTGCTATTGCTTGCTACTGTAAGTTCCACTGGAGTCTAAACTATTGCACATGTTATTATCCATACATGCTTGTAAAAAAGTAGAATTTCTCTTCAGTTAAAGCAGTGTTCACACTGCCACCAATAGCTCAGTTATGAACCTTTTTCAGCAGTTCTATCATTTTTGACCTTTGGCAGTATTCTTACCAACAAAGTCAATGGACATGATGATGGAACCCAAGCCAACCCAAGATGTAACAGGCAGTGGTTGTTGACCCACTGTACCAACTAACCGGTTTGACTTTTGGTTAACTTTAAGGGCATTATCCTGGTAGTCCCCTGGTTTTTACTCTTTAACCTCTATGTAGAGATCTGGTTTTCATTGCGGAGGAGCAACCAGGCTTCTATCTATTGAGGTATTGCCAGTATAGTTGGGGATTGTAGACATTTCTGAGAAAGAAGACCAAAGTCAGGACAGATGGCAATGGGTCAATACGAAAAACTGGTTAAGGTACAGTAAGTGCAGGCAGTGTAGAATTAAGGTTGGCCTGCAGAAGACACTTTAAGTGCCAGCAGCTGGGAGGGCCACTGTCTGGGACGGGACGGGACTGCCGGCAGAAGGGTTGTGTGATGCCTGTGTCTGCAAGGCAGAGCAGGGCAGCAGCAGTCTCAGGATGCCAGTGCCACACAAGTCAATAAGACTGATTGGGTACTATTGGTATCTGTTGCATGACTGGTCTGGCAGAGCATCTTCAAAATCACAATTGGATCATAAAAGGAGAGAAAATATAAAGGATAGATACAACTTTTCTTTTTTGACTACGCACCTGGTTTTGGCTTTCAAAACTGCATAAGGAAACCTGACCACGTGGCCGTATTCTAAGAGTGTGGGACTCCTGGTCATTGATGTGTGCTTTTATACGTGCAGCTTTAATGTAATTCATGTAATCAAAGTTGATGAGCCCTTAAAATAATCTAAAAAGCAGCCATAAGGAATGATTAGTGAGTGCAACATATCATTACTCAGCATGCATGCTCCTTCTAATTCTATAAGAGATGCCTTGTAGACATCTACTGTTGTAATACCAGAAGAAAATAGAAGTATTGTTTCAGATCTCGCGGGGGATATTTAGGCCGTAATATAAAGTCAACTAGATTGCACCATATGTGCTGAAGAATAGTGAGGCAGATTTTTCCTATGATATATTAGCATGCTCCTATTAGAAGACAGCAGGTGATAAACTTAGAAATTAAATGCAATCATTACCCGTGTGCTGGTAATGGCTAGGAAGCTTTTACAGAGATTAAACATAATTGATTACCTCACTTTAATGTTACATTGCGTTTTGGAGAAGTAAAGAAAAATGCAAATAGAACACCTTTCAAGAAAACAATTATTATGTGCCTTTCTTAATGACTATCATATTGTCTATAATATATTTGGTCTTTTACCTAGAAGAGATTTCATTTAGACTTAAAGGGGTTATCTTATGATTAACATAAAAAATGTAAATCCTATATCATGTAATACATAATAGTTAGAGATGAGTGAATCATTCAAAATTTGCTTCGCCGAATATTTGCCGAATTTCTGACAAGATTCGTATTTAAACGTATAAATGTATTTAAACGTAATAAACTTATTAGTCAATTTAACACATTTGTCCCCTACTGGGAAGTCCTCAGGGTATATGCTTATATCTATATACCATTTAATCCTCAGGATTAACAAAAAACCCTTTTAGGGACCCCAGCATATTATGAATAAAACCTAACTTTTATTATTTATTAAATCATAAAAATTGAGGAAAGAAAAAATGTTAAAACTATCAGCCAATTGCCAGTCACTCTATGTTAATGTTGTTTTTTACAGATTTGTAATATTGATCAGGAGTTAGTCAGAGCCACTCCTAATAAGAAGTGATACTTTATTACATTGATCACAATGTTACACTTGTTTGCTCTATTTAGCGTTCCATATATTGTAACAATCATGCTCCGCTATACTCCCTAATCAAATAGCCTGGTCTATACTGCAGGGTTACGATATGTGCTAAACTCTGAGAGCCGCTGTTGGAACACACCCCGGTGAACACTGCCACTGGTCACCGGCAGTGTCCCTGTAGTCCCCGTGTATGGCTGTCAATCACACGGGCTGACTGCCTACATGCGGCTCTCCTAATCAGCAGCTAAGACCGGACGGGTAAGCGCGCGATCCTCGCTGCGCTATCCCTGTAGTCCCCGTGTATGGCCGTCAGTCACACGGGCTGACCGCTCACTTGCGGCTCTCCTAATCAGCAACTCAGACCGGACGAGTAGGCGCGCGAATCCTCGCTGCGCTTCAATCTGCCGTCGGGTGCGATCCTTTTTAGATCTACTTCACTAGCACTTCCCCGCTATCAGTTAGACTCGGCTACAATATAAGTTCTGTGTATCCCTTGTCCATATTGCTGAATGAATTGACTGCCTAAAACTAAACGTCCTAAACATATCTCAACATGTTTCACCGCTTGTTGCGGCTTCGTCAGGAGAAACGTTATAGATAATATAGGTAATATAACGTTTCTCCTGACGAAGCCGCAACAAGCGGTGAAACATGTTGAGATATGTTTAGGACGTTTAGTTTTAGGCAGTCAATTCATTCAGCAATATGGACAAGGGATACACAGAACTTATATTGTAGCCGAGTCTAACTGATAGCGGGGAAGTGCTAGTGAAGTAGATCTAAAAGGATCGCACCCGACGGCAGATTGAAGCGCAGCGAGGATTCGCGCGCCTACTCGTCCGGTCTGAGTTGCTGATTAGGAGAGCCGCAAGTGAGCGGTCAGCCCGTGTGACTGACGGCCATACACGGGGACTACAGGGATAGCGCAGCGAGGATCGCGCGCTTACCCGTCCGGTCTTAGCTGCTGATTAGGAGAGCCGCATGTAGGCAGTCAGCCCGTGTGATTGACAGCCATACACGGGGACTACAGGGACACTGCCGGTGACCAGTGGCAGTGTTCACCGGGGTGTGTTCCAACAGCGGCTCTCAGAGTTTAGCACATATCGTAACCCTGCAGTATAGACCAGGCTATTTGATTAGGGAGTATAGCGGAGCATGATTGTTACAATATATGGAACGCTAAATAGAGCAAACAAGTGTAACATTGTGATCAATGTAATAAAGTATCACTTCTTATTAGGAGTGGCTCTGACTAACTCCTGATCAATATTACAAATCTGTAAAAAACAACATTAACATAGAGTGACTGGCAATTGGCTGATAGTTTTAACATTTTTTCTTTCCTCAATTTTTATGATTTAATAAATAATAAAAGTTAGGTTTTATTCATAATATGCTGGGGTCCCTAAAAGGGTTTTTTGTTAATCCTGAGGATTAAATGGTATATAGATATAAACTTATTAGTCGAATCTACGTAAAAAAAAAAACTTTTTGCAAACATTCCTGCCCAAATAACGTACGTACAGTCAGCGTAGTTAAAAGTACGCAATACATAAGCATTAGCGTACAAAAGTGCGTACGAATCCTTAGCGTACTATTGACACGCGAATGCGTCATACGCACGAGGCTAGGCTGCGGCGTACAGTCTTTAGAGGCAGTCCATATGAACTAGAAAAATAAGGTGCTCACTGCATCTAGCAATAAATAAGTGAATAATTTACTAAAAACACCGTACAATAAGTGCATAATAGGACACATTGCAGTACCAGAAAAAGAATACACCCAATGCGCTAAAGTATTTATAGCTAAATGTAGCTAAAATACAGCAAAGACATAAGTATGCAAACATTTTAGTGCAATCAATTTCACATTTGCAAGCATAAAAGGCTCAGATATATGTTTGAGTCTCTCCTTATGGCTCCTTGTTGGCAATGATAAAACACTGTCTGTCTGGAACACATATTCCAAAATTCAATTGTAATTCACGTGAGGTAAAATTCTAATACAAACAGGATTGCAAAGGGGGCTCCCAAATAACCTGAGAAGGGGGTAAAAAGGAAAATAGGCACACTTAGGTGCAACTGGGACTTTTCTGCAGAATGGGGGGAGTCCTGACAACCATGTCCACTTCAGCTGGGTGAGAGTCAAATGGGGGCAATACTTTACATATTAGAAAAAAGCAGCACATAGAGAACCCTTTTTGCAAAGGGGGCTCCCAAATAACCTGAGAAGGGGAGAAAAAGGAAAATAGGCGCACTTCAGCGCAACAGGGAATTTTCTGCAGAGTGGGGGGGAGTCCTGACAGCCATGCCCATCTTGGTGAGAGTCAAACGGGGTCAACACAAACTAAACAAAAACAACTGCCAACTAGCATCTCACCCGTCAGGTGCAGTCCATGGTGTGGCTCCCATAGGTCATCCTGTAGTGTCCTTGACACTGCCAGTAGTTGGGTTCCTCAGATGAGGGACCTGAAGTCCTCCTCGCTCGAGCTGCTGCTGAAGCTCATCAGAGGACGCTCCTGCCTCTTGTAGGCCATGCTCGCCTTGGTGGTGGAACTCCAATGCCCTTTTCTTCCTGAAGTTGGACTTGACCGGGTGGTGGTGACGCTGGAGAGCGCTGCAGCCATTTTCGCTTTTCCGGATCCTCCTGCTGGGACCAGCTGCAGCGGTTCCGGAAAGGTTGCATCCAGAGAAGAAGACCCAGCTTCCCCGACTGCTGCTGCTGGCTTCATCTTCCACAGCAGCTGGTATTAGTGGATGACCGTGGATTGGAAGGTGAACGATAATGTGGTCAGCTGACCCAGCTGTAAGGACTGTGGTGGTGGTGGTGCTGGCAGTCCAGGAATCAGAGGCTCTGACTGAGGCTGTGGTTTTTCCCTGAACCGGAGGACGCCATCTGGGAACTCCTGCAGGCAGCGCAAGTGTCCTGGACCTGGTGGTTCACCCGGCCACACTTCTGGTTCCATTGTAGGCACCAGAGGCTTTAAAAGGAGGGTAACCCCAGTCGCAAATGGTACCTGGATGACCCAGTCCTCCACTGCGGTTTTATAGTCCCAGAGGGTCTGTGCATGGGCTGTGACAGTTGGTGGAACAATTGGGTTCTGGTGTATGGAAGGGGTGGATTCCTCCTGGGCGGCGAAGTGGACGCTCTAGCAGCCTCTGCCGCAAGAGCCACAGAAGATGCTCTAGCCAAACCAGCCACAGCAGACGCTCCAGCCGCACCATCCACAGCAGTCGTTCCAGCCGCACCAGCCACAGCAGACGCTCCAGCCGCCTCACGAGTTGCAGCCACAGCCACCTTAGCAGGTGGTAAGGAAGACGCAGGCACTGAAGCTGGGTTTCTCTGGCAGAGTTGTGACACCCTGATGTCTGAAGAGGGCGGTGGTTCAGGGAACTCGTCCCCAAAATACATTTCATTCCAATTTGGGCGCAGCTGTTTTTTAGCCATGATGCTTGCCTCTTGCTCTGAGGTCAGCGCTGGTCTAAACTGGTTCAGACTTCAGAGGAGGGTGGAGTACTGAATTAGGAGTGTTCACTCCCTATACGTGCAAAATAGTTAGATCCCTGTTGGCCGGGCTGGTTTTTTCCAGTTCTGAGGGGGGCGTATCTTCACTTTCCCGCTCTTGCCTGGGCGTATCGTCATTGTCCCGCCTCATGCAGAATGCTTATGTTTTGTACGTATCATACTTATTGTTAGCATGTTCAATTCTGCGAAGATTTACGAATAATACGAAGCGAATCCAAAGAAATTTGGATTCGCTTCGCAGCTGAAAATTTCCAAGATTCGATACGAATCTACGAAGCGGCGAATAGATTCGCTCATCTCTAATAATAGTCTATTTCTAACAAACTGAGAACCAGCCCTGTACCTCACATGGATCCAGAGATCTCCATATTCATTCATTTATCCAATAGTTCTGCTAAATTTATTTCAAGCTGGCAGTTTAGGGGGCAGGCACTTTCTCAGGGGGCATGCTTTTTCTGCTGCTGCTGGTGGCAGTTGAAGGATGGAACTGAGCATGTGCGGCCACCTTAGTGAGCAGGACAGAGAAATTTGAAAAAGAGAAAACAGCAAGTGACGTTATACAGAGAGATTTCAATGAATAACTCAGTGATTGATATACTTTTTATTACATGTAATTGGAAAATTATTAAGATCCAGGTGCTGGTTTAAAAAAAATGTACAATATGTTTGTGGAACAATCCCTTTAAGTCCTTAGTCTCTTGATGTTACTGCAGTAACGCCAGATGACAGGAGATGACAGAAATTGAGTATAGCTGCTTCTGCCTTCTCTTTTCCAGGCTACCTACCTTGCATGCTGTGAGCACTATGTATTGAGTACAAGAAGTGGTTGTGCTGCCAGTTAGGTAGGGTTGTCAGGTGTTCCCTGGGCATACAGCAGCTGGCTGGGTATTAGATGTAGGTCAAGTCTGCCAGTGTACCTGCAGCAGTTCTGGCAGGCTGTTCGGCGCTCTCTGTATCCAGCATTGCCGAATATTGCTAGAATGCCTAATAGGATCCTGTGGAGGTCCAGCACTACACTACACCCAATAGTTTTTGGCTGAATCCCAGGATATTTGCCGGGTAGCGGACGGATCTCCATTGGACCCCGTTATAGTCAATGGAGCTGGCAGGCATTCTAGTAACATTCGGCAATGTCAGAACCTGAAATCTTTGGCAGGTTGTTCTCTGCCGGAACAGCCTGACTGAACTACTTCCAGCAGTGAGCAGTGTGAAAAAGGTCTAAAAACCCCATAAAGGGGTCCATTGTCTTGAAGTAAAGAGGTTTTCAGTCATTATACTTGTAATGAGCAGATTTATGTCTTTTTTATATTGTTTAGAGCGTGACAAATTGTGTTTGGCACCAGCGTCTTGTCCACAGGAAGGATTAGTAGATGAATTCCTTGCACCTTACTGTCTTGATCCTTTAAAGTTCCAGCTCTAGTATTACCAGCAACACACCGGCAACAAAACAGTACTGAAAGCATCCTACCGAGGGCCGTGCCAACTCCCTGGGATGCCGAGGAGTTGATGCTGTTGCCTGGCAACAGTAACTTAATATGAATGCCATCATGTACTGAAAGTGAGGGATCATTATATAGAAATGTTATATTCCCAGAGCTGAAAAAGCTGGAGAAAATCAGTAAACACCGATAATCTTTCCAAAGATCTGTAAAGGTTAAATGGCTGTGAAAAATATACATAAGTCACGTTTTTTAAAACTACCACAGTGACTTAATCATGTGTTTTTCACAATATACAAAATATGCTGCTTAGAAAGAAATGGCAGTATTCAAGAATACATACAATACATGCCTACATAAAGGGGTTCTCCGGAATAGAGCAACCAGTTCTTGTTAAAGAGGACCTGTCACCACAAACTGCAATGCAATCTGAAAGCACCACGTTAAAGAGCAGGAGAAGCCAAGCAGACTGATATATATTTTTATGATAAAATATTCAGTAAAACCTGTAATTTATACATTTATATCTCTGCTTTTTGTGGACAGCTATTGGCAGTGGCGTAGCTATAGGGGTCGCAGCGGTCGCAGTTGCCCCTTGGCACTTGCAGGGCTGCACCGCCAATTAGGCGAGGTGCGGTGCGGCCCTGGTCACAGGAGACAGCGGCAGCAGCGGGGCAGAGGGAGATGAGCGCTTCCATTGTGGAAGCGCTCATCTACATATTCATCTGTATCGCCGTCCTCAGGACAGCGATACAGATGTCTGTGCTTCGGGGCAGGGGAGGGAGAGGCGTCTCCCTTCCCCATTCATCTGATAGGCTGCAGGCCTACAGCGCCGGACACAGGCCGGAAGAGGCCTGCATCGCATCGCTGATGGAGGTAAGTATAAGTGTTTATTTTTTTGTATGATGCAAACGGACTGGACCTCTTCTTAATGGGGGCTCTGAGGGCATTTTTTATTGGCACATGGGGGCATTGGGGGCATTTTTTTACTGGCACATGGGGGCACTAGGGGACACTCGAGGCCTTTCTTATTGGCACATGGGGGCACTGGGGGCCTTTCTTACTGGCACATGGGGGCACTGGAGGCATTTTTTTAATGGCACATGGGGGCACTGGGGGCATTTTTTTACTGGCACATGGGGGCACCGGGGGCATTTCTTATTGGCACATGGGGAACTGGGGGCATTTCTCTTACTGGCACATGGGGGCACTGGGGGCATTTTTTTACTGGCACATGGGGCATTTCTTGGCACATGGGGGCACTGGGGGCATTTCTTGGCACATGGGGCATTTCTTGGCACATGGGGGCACTGGGGGCATTTCTTACTGGCACATAGGGGCACTGGGGGCATTTCTTACTGGCACATGGGGGCACTTGGGGCATTTCTTATTGGCACATGATTTAGGGGGCATCTATGGAGGTTGGACACTTTTTACTGGCACAATATTGGGGGGTATTTTGGGGGGCACTTCTGGCACATTATTGGGGGCACTTCTTACTGACACATTATTTGGGCAGTATGGGGCTCTTCTTACTGGCACATTATTGGGGGGCACTATGGGGCATCTACTTAGGCCACAAAGAAGGGGCGCTTTATACTGGGACACATTATGGCGGGTACTATGGGGGCATCTATGGAGGGGCACTATTTAGGGGTATTTTATACTGGCACATTATGGGGGCACTATGGGGACATTAGCTCAACTGGGGGCATTAAAAGGGTTTTTTTTGCACTGGCACACATGAAGGGGCATTTTTGTACTGTCACATTATAAGGAGAATTATTACTACTGGGGTTCTCTGGGGAACATGATTACAAGTATGGGCACTATGGAAACATTATTACTTCTGGGGCACAGTGAGGACGTTAGTACTGTTGGGGGCACTATTACTAACAAGTGCACTCTGGCAGAGAATTATTAGTTGGGACTTTGGGGAGCACTATTACTATGGGGGGCACCCTGGCACAGTATCAGCATAGCGCAGTTATTTCTGGGGGACGTTATGTTTACTGTCAGGGGCACTATTTGCTGGGCACAGTTATTTTAGGACACTGTGTGTCAATAATTATTGAAGGGCAGTATCTGTGTGGTACTAGTGGCACAGTACTGGGGGTGGTAGGATGATTTGTCCAGAAGACGGGAGGATGAAAAGTAGTAAACTAAGATTTTTTTCTGTCAAACTGCAGAGATGAGAAATTGCTGAAAAATGGCATCTGGTCTGAAAGGAGAAGATGAGGAAAGAGAAGATCTATATTAGAGGAGACGTCACTGGATGTAAGAGGTATGGGGCGCTGTATTAGGCTACATTCACACAAATTTGTGTTTTGCGGTCTGCAAATTGCGGAACCGCAAAAAAAAGTATGATGTTCCGTATGGCATTTGTTTTTTTTTTTTGCGGATCCGCTGTAACAATGCATATCCTTGTCCCCAAAACGGACGGGACGGACATACGGATGGTGTGCTGTCCGCATTTTTTGCTGACCCATTGAGGTGAATGGGTCCGCATCTGAGCTGCAAAATATGCGGATCGGAGGCCTCAAAAGCAACTGTCGTGTGAATGTAGCCTTACCCTGTATTTTCTGTAGTGATATACGTAATGTTAGGAGGGAAAAGGTTAGGGTGAGAATTTGGCATGGGGGGTTCAATTTTTGACTTGGCCAGCAGAAAAGCTAGGTGCACCAGTGCTGAGGGAAGGGGGGGGCCCAAGCTGAACTCTTGCACTATGGCCCATGAGCCTTAAGCTACACCGCTGGCTATTGGTACAGGGAGGAGGAGCTATCAGTGACTGACAGTTTTTTCTGTATGTACACAACGCTATCAATAACTGATAACGCCTCCTAGCTGTTCACAGGAGTGGAAAAAACAGAGATATAAACGTATAAATTACATGTTTGACTATATCTTTTCTCACAAAAATATATATCAGTCTGCTCAGCTCCTCCTGCTCTGTTCCATGGTGTTTTCAGATTGCACTGCATTTTGTGGTGACAACTCTGCTGTGCAGCCATTTTTCCCTTTGTAACGTACTATATTTCCCATTTCAGAACACATATCACCCCATACGTTTTCTCTCCAACTTCCTCTGACATTACGTCCATTAGCTTGCAGCCAGGTCTTCTCTTCTGTGCTGTATTCTGGAGCATGAGCACACCTGTGTGAGAGACTGTGTGCAACGCTGTATACTGAGGAAAGGCATGCCGCGACTGATTGGCAATATGCAGATTGTGCGGTATTGTGCCACGTGGAGAGAAAGCCATGGTGATAACTACCTGTACAACCATCTTCATTGCTGCAACTCTTAGGAGACTAAAGTCAGAGGGGAGATTTATCAAAACTGGTGTAAATTAGAACTGGCTTAGTTGTCCATAGAAACCAATCAGAGTCCACCTTTCATTTTTCAGAGCTCCTTTGAATAATGAAAGGTGGAATCAAATTGGTTACTATGGGCAACTAAGCTAGTTTTCCTTTACACTAGTTTTGATAAATCTCCCCCAAAGTGCCAATGCCTAGGGAGCTGGGTGCAACACAAGCATGCGATGTAGGCTTTTAAAGGGCCTGTGTTATATTTGCTTGATACCACGAGGGTACCATTTATAATCAGTTTTGCTTGAGTCTCTGTTGGTGTATTTTGAGCTAAATTTATCAAATATCAGACAGTTGTTTGTTAAATTTGGTGTATGACTAAACCTAACACTGTTGTCTAGAAATGCTACTCCAGTTTTCTACATTACTCTCCTACTTTTTTGCAGCCTTTTAAAGTACTGTAGTCCCAGTGATTTAGTCCCAGTGTCCCAGTTTAACTCATTTAACACAGCTAACCACATCCACCCACTTTTCAAAACTGGAGTGAGTGGTGTAAAAATGCAAAACGGCAAAAAAGCCATATTTAGTGACTTTTTGAGGACAGAATCCTGGAGTACAGGGCATGATAAATTTCCTCCTTTGTGTATTTAACTTTTTTTTTTTTAATTTGAATTGTGACCCCCTCCGAGGGACTGCCTTTAAGTTGTACAGCACTGCAGAACACGTTGGCAGCATGTAATCAGCTAAAATAAGTAAACATATTCTGGCTGCCTGCCATCGCCACTAGAGGGAACTCACAGCATACATATATTATATAGCTTCCACTGATGTTTTTTATCATACTATATGTGCCCCTTACACAAAGACTCCGATCAGCACTGTTTTTTTTGGCCATATATCCTTTACAGCAAGTGTATCTACTAGAGTTGAGTGAAGCAAGCTTTAGATCAGAAATCCGAAGTCGCTTTGCAGCATTCAAAGGTATATGCTCCGGCGAGGTCAAGTCGTGAGAATAACTTTGGCCTCCATTTTTTAAACTTGAAAACCATTTTAAAACTTGATTCCGAAGTTGGCTTCAGTAACGATAATGAATTTCACCTCGCCGGAGCCCATAAATTTGAAAGCTGTACAGAGACGGATCTCCATACACCATTCAAACAAGGTTTTGACCGAAGTGACTTTGGATCTACGATTCAAAGTTTGCTCCGCTCAACACGTCAGAACCACATTCCCAATCAAGAATAGGCCTAGTGCTGAAATCATTGATCAGCAATGTGCAGGTGGCATAAACCCATTGAGCCATCCACCCAGAACATGACAGTGTTCTAGTAAGTAAATCTGTGGCAAAATTAACTGTTCAGTAGAGATTTGTTTTATATATAAATAACTTCAATAATGTCACAGCTGTAGAACACATATCACACCCAACAGGAGGCTTGACAGCTAATTGTCTATCATCACCCACACCAAGCACCAAATATTACACCTGTCCGCACAACACCTAGTTATCCTCTAGACAAATATGCAGAGAAGATTGCTATGGTATGTGTCAAAACTTCAATTTGTAGGAATTTCTGAGATTCTTGTGCTGATGGCACCATTTCAGTCTATTATGAGGGAAGAATGAATAGGGTCACTGTTCTGGGTCAGTATAACGTAGTTTGCACACAGTCAGCTCTTGTGTTATACTGTACATTTATATTAAAGAATTCAATCATCAAGTGCATCCCAGTTATATAATGTAGTACAATAGAAACAAGGGCAAACATATGGGGAACATTAATTCATTGTAGGCTAAGGCTCCACGGAAACTGATGGTTGTATGACAGTGAAGGAAACATTTCAGCTTGATGATAAGTAGGATAAGCGTTAGGACTTGCTGTGAAGATTCCCTGGGGCAATTGTAATATTTGCTGTTTATTCAGTCTCTAATAGATCAAAAGATAAGCAAGAAGAGCGAATTCAACCACCTGGCTTGATATTCCGGGATAGGCCTCTAGGGCTCTGTAGCAGGATAGACTTCTAGGTATTCTTCTTGGGTTCAAAAAGTAAGGGGGTTACCTCACTAGGTCTTGGGACATGGGGGCAAGAACAACACGTGCGTGCCTCATTTTGTTGCTGCATCAGTGTGTTTTACTTGACAGTATTCTGGATTCTTCGGTGTATATTGTCTGCAATTGGTGAAGTTCTATATAATGATGTGAGGACACATATTTATATACTATTGAGACAAGCCTTATGCTACCTATGATTAGCTATCAGTGAGAGACAAAAAAGCTGGAGATGGTGCTTGCAAAGAGACATCTTCATGCAATGAAAATCATGCAGAGTGCATATTACATTAAAGGGAATAATTTAAAAAGGAGATCAGTAATCTGTCTTAGAATGTGAGCAGGACTGGTGGCCTCCAGGCTACCTAGGAAGTTGAGGGGCCAGGGCCTCACTACACATATACTAGATGTTGGTGAGCTTTCCTGTCAGGCTGCTCAGCCATGACAGCATATCATAGCCAGGATGACATCATTACCATCTTTTGTAGAGCAGTGCAGTGTGTAGAGAGGCCCCAACCTTTCCACTACATAGGTGGAAGCAACCCGTCCTCTTTTAAGCACCTATTCATATGTCCCAGATTTAATGAGATCTTGGTGCAAATTCTACACTGAAATCCACATCAAACCTGCTAATATTCTACATCTCATGATGTAGTGAGAATGGGGTAGGTTACATATCATAAACATATGTCCACTGGGCATCCACAGCAGAAATCTGAATGTCAGCCTCCGATTTCTATAGTCGATCCTCATCTAAATACATACGAAGCATACCATAGGCAAATCCGACACATCTGAACATAAGCAAAGAATTTACATGCAGTGATGCAGGTTTTGGTGCAGTTTTTTTTGTTTTTGCCAAAGTGGAGCAGATTTACTAATACTGTCTTAAAATAAGATAAGTGGAAACTTAGACAGATAGTCGTAAACTGCAGCAGATTTATCATAGTGCCTGATGCTATTGGTTGACTTCAACTTACTCCACAAATGCACCAAAATTGTGGAGCATATTGTAGCCCATGGTGGCACATTTAAGTCATGCTCTCTTTCACATGATCTGCAGGCTGAAAAAAGACATATATCCATTCAGTTCAGCAAAACTGCATGTCCCGCAAAGTTGATCCAGAGGAAAGCAAAAACCCTCATGAGGTAGAAGCCAATTTTCCTCCTTTCATCTTGAGAAGGAAATTCTTTCCCATCTCCTAATTTGGCAATCAGAACACTCCCTGAACAATGGAGGAGATTTATCAAGACTGCTGGTGTCTCATACTCCAGTCTTGACCCTCCTTCATTGGCAAATGCCTCTTAATAATTGCCTCTTAATACATTTAATCACATCTCTGGATCTCCTATAACTAATGCCAGTCTCTTAAGTAAGTTATCGTAAATTTGGTGGCCACGTGAAGCCCTGTCCCTCCTGCTAAGCCATAGCCCTTTTCTCTCCTCTTCGAAAAAGTGGCTAGAAACTCAAAATGTTGGACCAAATTATGGAGCAAATATGTCAATATATCTTTACTCCACAATAGTTGGGTAAATAGCTTAATAAATTTAGGAACTATAACTTGTAATATTGTAATCCAAGCCCCTCTTGAACTCTTTTAGTGAACTTACCATCACCACCTCCTCAGGCAGAGAGTTTCAAAGTCTCACTGCTCTTACAGTAAAGAATCCTCTTCTATGTTTGTGTACAAACCTTCTTTCCTCCAGATGCAGAGGATGTCCCCTTGTCACAGTCACAGTCCTGGAGATAAATAGATGATGGGAGAGATCTCTGTACTGACCCCTGATATATTTATACATAGTTATTAGATTGCCACTTAATCGTATTTTTCTAAACTAAATAACCCTAATTTTGTTCATCTTTCTGGGTACTGTAGTCGACCCATTCCAGTTATTACTTCAGTTGAATAATGTTTTTGTTATATAATTTGTCACGACATGATGGTATCTGTCAGCCCAGAACAGCTGTATAGCCGTTGGTTTCTTTAGATTCTTTTTTTTTTTTTTTTCTCAAAAATAATTCTTTGTATTTTCCTGGAGGCCAGACACTAGTTTACTAATGGTACAGATTGGTACAGACACAGACGTAGTCCAGCATGTAGTCCTATGTTTTATTCATGATGACATCACAAATGCATTAAGTCTTGTAAGGTTCTTTGGAAGTCTCTGAAATTTATTGTGACAGGAACCACATCTGAATCCTGTACTGTAGCGTTTGACACATGGTTCCAACATAGGTTCTTGGAGAAATGCTCCTTTAATGCACATTTTAATTTGCAGCTGAATTTGTTAGTAAAAGAATGGATAGAAATGGATAATATTTTTGTTTTTTTTTACTAAAAATGACTGCTGCCAAGGGTAGCCTAAAGGGACTGTAGACTGATAGGAATATCGGTAAGGAAAAGAAATGCTATTTGATCTTTAGTATAAAAGACCCTGTATATGTACAGTTCACAAGAAACACTAGATCGAGTATGTGCACTTAACATACAGATGTGTTCCCCCTTAACTTTTCTTGAATTTGGTTAAGGATTTCAATTTCTCATTGAATACCTTTCAATACAATATCACTAACATGCTAACAAAACCTCAGATTAGCTGCAATGCACAACACAACCAGTGGGTGGCCATAGACATATCTAGAATAGGCATCTTGTGACACTTGTGACCATGAAATCATGTTTTTGAATAGCTGGGAATCTCATGACACATAACTGGTATATGTATGTTGAGCCGAAGCCAAAAATGAGGAAGGACACATCTGTACCTGTAACTGGGCTGGGGTGACATGCTGCCTGCAGCTTTACCCAACAGCGGCCAATTGCTTCCATTAAAACAGGGTGTAGTTTTGACAACTGCTGCTGCAACCCATGCACTCCACTGTGTTGTCATCATCCAAATAATACAGGACTGCAGGGACACAGTATGCCTCTAAACTGGCCCCATCTACATGACACAGGCTTTGGACTATTGCAATGTTAAGAAGTGAAAAGCAAGCTTCCAAAGGGCAGTTTTATAAGCAGGTCAGTAGCGGCCTATTTTTCATGTACATAACGTATTGACCCAAGTTTTGCAACCAGATAATGCTTATCTTCTCTGGACGTCCTCGATTAACCATGGACTCAGGAGATTCATCAAAACTGGTGTAAAGAAAAATGGCTTAGTTGCCCATAGTACAGTTGAGTTCAGGAGGGAAGCTGTGGCCGTTGAACATCAGATCATTAGATACCTGGCCTGCGGGCATCAAAAGGGTTTGAGTCGTGCCCTGGGCATTGGCCCACTGGGAAATTTCCCTGTAGGGTCTATGGCCAATCTGACCCTAAATGAAGTGCTGAACAGATTTCATAGACAGAATATTCCAGTATTAACATTAGATTTTTTTTGTAGATTTTTTCACTGTAGCTGCTATCATACATGTGGTATTAGCCTACATTAAAAAGCAGATTACTTTTTTAATTGTAAAGATGATAAGAACATGCTTCCAGAAAATAGCTGAAGCCTACAGGGACAGCAGCATTTTCTAGGTACACTGAAAGACAAATACTTTATTTAGATTCAGTATTTAAATGCATTACAAACTACGTATGAAGAGAAGATTAATTTTTCTGCAGTTTGGCCACAAACTAAGGTCAAGTATGAAGGTCCTTATATGAACCAATGTCTATACAGCAGGTCTAAGGCTTCACAGAGTCTATAATCTTAAAGTTTGATCCTTTAAAATGGGTTATCCAGTACTAGAACAAACCTCCCAGAGTGACTGTCCCCCAGTGGTGACCCAACTTACCTGGTCTTCGCTGCTGGGTTCGGTCTCTAATGCCCCTTGGCTGGCTCTTCTTCTTCCTACATTGCTGAAATGAACAGCTGTTGATGACGGGACACATGACCGCTGCAGCCAATAACAGGCCGCAATGGTGATCTGCTCCCCATGTGTCATGTGACCAGTTGTCGTGATGCAAGGGGAGCAGGTCACCACTGCGACCTGTGGTTGGCTGCAACAGTTAAGTGCCTCCCATTGATGGATATTGATTTCATCTCTGCCGGGAGGGGAAGAGCTGGCCTGGGAGACCAAACCCAGCGGTAGAGACCAGGTAAGTATGGCCACCACTGGGGATCAGCCACTCTGGGAGGTTTTCTTGGATAACTTTTATAGACTCAAACTTTAGGATTATGTACACTGTGAAGCCTTAGACCTGATGTATAGACCTGCTGTAAAAAACCTGTTGTTGCCATTGAAATTTTTCAAATTTTGGATTAGATTGAGGTGTAGATACTAACACATTTCTAAGCTGTGCCAGGTCCTTTGTCAGTTACTGTACCTCAAACAATGTTATTCCTCAGCATACATGATGGTACATTATACTCAATGTCATTGGTATGACATTTCCGATTAATTTGGACATTTCCTGGTTCTCTAGCATGCCACCAGATCCTTCAGCACTTTTAGGACCCCTCATCCTTTACATTTCCATGACGTTATAGCTCTAAACTGAAGTTTCATCTTTTGGATCTGTGGCTCTAATATCATCTGGTATTTATGAGACTATTCATTGAGTAATTGCTTCGAGGAAATGATTTATGTCATTCTTATACAGTACGTCCCCGTCCCTCTCACTTAAATCTAAGCATCTGTACTTCTAATGACTCATGTTTCCTGCACCAACTTTTTGAGAACATGTAAGAAAAGGGCCTGTTTTATATCCCAAAGTGCAGGGAGGCTGCCAGCGAACCATTCACAGCCGCACAATGGGACACTGTGTCGTAATAATTCGGTTCCCCTCCAGCCGGCTGATTTTTAGTAAACTGAAGTATTTTTGGAACGAACTTCATTATAAAATTTATTATCTCCTACGACAAGAGATAGGTTACACTGATAAACATCCTGAGTCCAGTGACATCTCATACAAATGGACCGTGTCTCTCCTGCCTTTGTAACAAGCTTGCAGTGATATTACAATGAATACTGTGCAGTTGTTTTTCTCTTTTTTTTTTTGAGATTTGTGCCGCCAAGTCTCTTGATGTGAGTCACTATTTTAAATGCTGGAAGAGTCAAGTTGGCATCATAATGGGCTAAGTAAGATGCCATGAAAACACTGAGACGGCTCAACCTAGCTACGAAAAAGCAGCAGCTTTTGTAACAGAATAATGGAGGTCAATATCTAAAAAAGTATGGGAAGCTAATGACAGAAAAAGAAATGAAAAAGCCTTTGTTATATAACAGGATATTGATGTAGAGCATTGTCTGTTGGGATTTTTTTGGTTAATGTTTGTGCTTAGCTATTTCCAATGGTGTACCTTCCATGGAGGCAGAACTTGTGACTGCTATGGAACCCGGGAGGGGCTTTGTTCATGATATAAAGACTCTGCAGCCATCACTAATGGGAGCTCATGGAAAAGAGATTCTTTTTACAGCTTCCATTGCAGTCAATTGTAACTATAAATTTACCTGTATTTAGCTCCCCCTAGTGGTGGCTTCAGGCAAACATATTTATAATACTATAATACTATGAGGGAAGCTGCAGACATCGAGCTGTATGGAAAAATTTATCAATGTCAGTAGTCTGCTTTAAATGTAATGCTCAGATTAAGCACCATGTTTATGAAGCACCTATAAAGTCGCATAAAGCGAGAGAGGTAGAGGGCAACTTTTTTATTGCATTTGTTTTTTACATTTCCTTCGCTTAACAAAATTTTAAATAAGTCAATAATCTGGGACATCGCACTTTGTGTTCCATAACATGTTTTTTTTTTTAACATGTTTTTAAAATAATACCATTATAGGTAATGCTTCATTGAGCAGAGCAGTGGCAAGGAAGTCACATTTAATCATGCTGCTCTGCAGGTGATGATGATGGAAGCCTGTACGCTGTGAATGGTGTTCTCGCAATAATCACATTGCAGAGAGCACAGGTTGTCACAGATTACATCTGCATTCTGCAGAAAATAGTACACATTAGTATTACCTATAGTGCCAAATTACATAACAGCTGTATTTTTTGTCTATTTGTATTTAAATGAATAGATATTAAAGTTATTCCTTATTCATATGCGGAGTACAAACCTTAAAATCTATGTGCATATTAAAGAAAAGGCAAAATCCGTAAATAGAAAGAATATTGTATTATTGGCGGCATCGTCGTGGTACCTTGCAGCTCGGGGTCCTAGTTTTGATTCTGACCAGGGACAGCATCTGCATGGAATTTGTATGGTCTCCCCGTGTTTGTGTGGGTTTCCTCGCACACTCAAAAGTCATACTGATAGGAAACTTAGAATGTGAGCTCCACTGGAGACAATGCCCTTATATTTAGCCTAAAGTGAAATCCGTTGTTTGGCACAGTGGTTTCACACCCATTGCGGATGACACTAGGGTGGCTCGTCCCAGTCACGACCTGCTAATGGCTGCTCCCCCTTCGTCGGATATTTTGATGCTCGCAACAGGGAGATGCAACAGTGGCTGTGTGGGGATCAGGAGTGACACGGGTGCTGGGAAGCGTGGTAAATTTAATAGTAGAAAAGTATATGAGGGGCCTTGGCATTGGGGCATGTTTTGACTTTGGATAACACATTTAAGCCTCATTCGCATGTCAGTGTTTTTGATCACTGATTTCCAACAGTGATTGTGAGCCAAAGCAGGACTTGAGCCTCCACAGACATAAGGTATAAGTGGAAAGATCTGCACCTGTCTGTGTTTGTGTCTGCACTGATGGAAATCACTGACTGAATACTGACTGTGTGAATAAGGTGAATAAGACAAAGTACTGGTACTAATATATGGAACTGTCTGACAGCTGGAAGAGATCCAGTAACAGTGCAGTTATTACAAATGAAGCATGAATTATTTAAGCATTTGTTTGGTGGACCTGGAAAACTCACTTTTAAAACGATCAACATATTGAATTTTTCATGCAGTGTCTTAGACTTTAATCTACTTTGCAATTCTCACAAATAACAGCATAACAATTATTTGATTGGATGCTATGGTAATTAAAATCATAGGCAAACATCTGTTTAGCACTGTGCTAAATTAGTATTCTTTAATTTTTAATGTATTCAGAAATAATTAATAGGTTGTCTTCAGAACATTCTGAACCTGTTTATTTCTTAGAGAAACATATTGATGTGAGGATTTAAACTGCTTTGAACAAACATTGGAGATGAGCTGTTTAAGCCTATCTTCTCTGAAGTCTTGATGGATAAGATCAACTGCAGATATCCCCAAGCTCCTGCTCCAAGCCATGTTCAAAAATGATCCAGAATATTGAGACCTGGGGTTCTGCATGAGGTAGTCTGAGAAGTGGAGTGGCCATCTCGGATGACAGAAGAGGGCCTCAGGAATTCTGGTGTTAATTATATTCAATGTATTGGGTTTTATTGGCCCTGAACCTTTTAACCAAGTTCCACCCATTTTTTTCCAGAGTGCCTCCAAGCAATAGAAGACTTTGTAAAATGTTTCAGCAAAATGACATTTGTGCTAAATTCATACTGTGGCGTTTGTAGTCTACAACGCATTCTACTGCCCTCTGATTTGCCAGCACTGCACATGTAAAATATGGCTGCACAGGAAGTGTCTTGGACTACCGATGCACCTGGTCATTAGGTACCCTGAGAAGAAATGCAAACATCTTGGATGGCAGAAGAGGAGCCTGGGAATTAATGGAAAAATGAAAAGAAGTTCACTAAGGGCCAGTTTATTTTACACTTTTCCGGGCACTTTTAATTGTCCATCTGTATGATGTCATTAGGAAGCATAGTTTGCCATGGTAGTGCGTCATGACTGGTCAGGATATTTAAACCATTGTCAGATGGTCCTTGTGAAATGAGGCATTTAACATAGGGTTGTGTAATGCAGACAACTTTTATGTATTGTAGACATAGTAGTAATGTAAAAACAAAAACTAAAAATAACTAAACGCTAGTTCTAAAAACTAAAACTAGTAAAAATATAAAAATAATATTCAAAGTCCTGCCACCATCTCCTCTTATCCATAAATGAGTACATTTTGAAGAAACCTTCATTCTCCTGCCTCTTATTATCGGAAGGTCTAATCCTTTGTACACCTCCTCCATCTGGATGCACTGATGCCTGTATACAAATGGAGACATTTCTGCCAGTGTGAGTTTATGGCATCGAGGCTGCGCAAGGCTGATTTTTATGGCTTCATAAGTAACCCTTGGTGGATGTCAGATCAACATATTAGCTTTATTTTTATGCTGTATGCTAAATTCTGATGAGAACGATAGAGAGGCGCGAGGTGGCTTCATGATACAGCCCAATGCCCTAGAATAATCTCATCAGTATGAGCCGTGAAGAGGGTTATAAATTGTGCCGCTTTTATTACTGTTATCAGTCTGTATGCCAAGTCAACTGACAGGCCATGATTAGTGCCCCTCTACAGGCTTCCATCCGCAGCATTGTTGGCTTCTTCTATGCATTGATGGGACTGGCATTGACTTGTGGTGAACTCTTGGTTCCGGCTTCCTATCCAGGCATAGTTATGTGGGGTTTCTCTGGTTCCATGGCAACTATAAATAGTCTATTAGGCTGGATTGATTTAGACTACTTCTGTATCTCTGGACAGAATACAGCTTTAAATTCTACATGCTCTTTTCAAAAGTGAGAACAAAGCTTTTGGATGAAGTGCAATATCCAACCAGTTTTCTCTGTGGAAATATACTTTTTAGTGTTCTTATTCTATGTTCCACAGGAGTCTTTATTATTCCGTGCACAGCTATAGCTGTTCCTTCCGAGTACAAAGAACGAGAACTTTCATTTTCATGTTCTTTAAAGGAAGTTTTTTTTTTTTCTAATGACCATGTTGTTTGTTGATTGTGAAAGACTTAGGTTTCTTCATTCATTCATCTGTGAATATTTTATTATTCCTATTTTATTATTAATATTCTTACTGATTCAGTGTTCTCCTTATATTTTGAATGAGTCAACAAGAATGTGAACTCCGTTCTTTTCTGATATGCAAATTCAGTTTAATTTTCTGCTTCTTTTTGGTGAGGTTTATGTGTTACTTTGTGTTTCTTGATGGAAAAAAATGTTGATAAAGAAGTGCTTTTTCGAACAAATAAATATATAAGTATCGTGATGGTTTAACAGGTGGTCCAGGATTAAAAAAATGTGTCAGTTTTTTTTTTCTGGAAAGAGCGCCACCCTTGTCTATTGGCTATATTTTGGATTGCAGTCCTTTCAAACCAATAGGGCTGACTTTTTTCATACCAAAGAGTTTTTTTCCCAGAACTTGATGGATAGTATACTACAACTCTCGGCACCCCCACTATCATGTGATTAAAGTGATCTACTTGATAACCAGATACAGCTCCAGACACCTTGTAGTAGCTGAGCTGGGTATTGAAACTTGAATGGGAACGAGCAGCTGTGAGCTGCAATGCCAGGCCTACTAAAAGTATGGAGCTATGCTAGGTGGACAATAAAGGCTCATAAGGATAACTCATTAATTAAAGTTGTGGAAAACCCCTTTAAGGAGTTGTATGAAACAATATTCCCAACTTTACATTTATAACCTGAATTGCTATATATACTTCAAAGAATGATTGGGGTAGTAGTAGAGTAAAGACAGCAGGCATATGGGAAGGTAATTGAATTCAGGTGCAGCTAGGGGTGGCAGTGTTTGTTCCAACCTAAACTAGGGATACATAGGTACTCTACAAGCATTTGTAAACACCAGGTTCTCCCCTTTCTGCAGCCATTTTCTAAAGGGGTTGGCCCATCTCACACATTGGTGGCATATCGCTAGTATATGCCACCAATGTCAGATAGGTGCGTGTCCTACCTCTGAGACTTGCACTTATCTGTAGAATACGGCCCTCACAGTGAACGAGCGCACACCATGCAGGCGTGGCCACCCTCCATTCACTTCTATGGGAATGACGAAAAAAGCCTAGCACCAGCTTGGCTATTTCATGAACTCCCATGGAGGTGAATAGAGAGGTGTCCAGGCTTCAACAGTGTGCTTTTAGTTCATCCCTATCGGAGTTGTGGAAATTGTCGAGTGCGCTGCACATGAGTAGTGCCCTCTCCACTTTGGGAGCCTAATACTATAGGTGGGACCTACACCTATCTAATATCAGTAGCCTATCCTAGCGATATGCCACCATATGTGAAATGGGCCAACCCCTTGCAGAATGAATATTGGCATTGCAAATATTGGAAATTAGGAATAGGACTAGTCCCTACTTATTAAAAGGGGCTCTCTGTCCTGACAACCCTTTTTTCAAGTGACTTCATATCTTCTTCCCTGTTCTGTCAGAGAAGCTCTCACTGAAGGATAGGCACCTGATGTGTCCATACATTGCATCTAGAGATGAGCAAAGTATTGCAAAATTCGATTTGGCTGCTTCACCGAATCTCCCAAAAAAATTTGCTTTGTTATGAATTACTTCGTCATGAAGAGCATTTCTTTGTAAGTGGTGGGTGCAGTGACAGGGAGCGGTGATTATGCCACCCCCATCTTTGTACCCCTCAGATGCCTTGTTCATAGCATGTAAAAGTTCATAGAGTGTAAAATTTATTTTAAAAAATCATACTTACCTCATCGATTTGATCACGACGTGCCGGCCACCGCCATCTTGATTGAAGACCTAGCGCAAAATCTTGTGTGGCTCGTGAAGATCCTCGCATCGGCTTGCATGGTGACGTCATACGTCACCACGCACGGAATTTCGTGCAAGATCTATAATCAAGATGGCAGGTTCCAGCTCGTCACGGGTATTTTTTTTTTGTTTTTTACATTATTTCAGGGAAAATCGATTCATGACCACAAAGCACAAGGAAATTCGGCTTCTCTGTGAATCAAATTTTCCCTGAAGTTCGGACTTCAGTTCGCTCAACACTAATTACATTGACAGCTTTCTAATGTCTGTGATGCATAATGCATCACATGCCCCGGGTGAAATGAGGACACGCCACATCTTCCCATGGCTATATCTTTGAGATCAGTTTAGTGGGAGCAGTTACACCCGCTATTTTGACATCTTTAGGGCATTTTACACATGTCCTAAAATGTCTGTTCTAGTGACAGGTTCCCATTCAGTGTTTGGAGGGGGAATACAA
This sequence comes from Rhinella marina, assembly GCA_900303285.1. Classification (NCBI taxonomy): domain Eukaryota; kingdom Metazoa; phylum Chordata; class Amphibia; order Anura; family Bufonidae; genus Rhinella; species Rhinella marina. The sequence goes on from ONZH01011576.1 coordinate 27,932, forward strand.
GGAAACCATCAGTGTCAAAAATGAGCAACAAAAAAATGAGAAGGCTTCAGGACTGCAGCCAGTGAAGATGTTCAGACACTGTGCAGAAGGTGCAACCTACGTTTTTCCTTGCCTATAATGCACAAGTGAATTTAGCAACAGATGGCCTATATCATTGCCATTAAGAATCATTTGCCCCGCAGTCAAAGAGCTGTCAGTATGCTTTGTGTACCGCTCTAGAATTGCTAAGGGAAGAGCGTAGATTAAAGCTAACTGATCTGCATTGCGTTTTGAGAGGAAGGTTATGGTTATATATTTTATCAAATCAAGACAAAGGCTTGCTTATTATGAATGAAGTAACGGTGCGGATCAGCAGTAGCTGGATAAAAATACTGCTGGTTGTCAGGTCCTCTTATTAGCAGGAATAGATTATCATGGCAGCCTTTCATTTCAGACAGCATCTAGGTGTCAGTGTTATTTCCACACGGTTTAGTTATTTGATTATTTATGTCTTTTAGATTTTTCAGTTTTTTTATTATACAAGAGGCTGAATTGGCGTAGGTCCAGTCAACTATTGCTGAAATTTCGTAAAAGGAACCTCAAAGGTAGCATAAAGTAGTGACAAACAACTGATTCTAGTGGTGTGTCACTTGTTAATATGTAGCAGTTTTCATATTATCACAGTTTATTATCTTCTTTGGACACTTGGACATAACTGTGAACCAGGGGCTTAGCTAAAGGCTGATAGGCCCTGGTGCAAGACTTCATCTTGGGCCTTCTTCTCTCAGTGCTTTGTGGCATGGGGAAGGGAAGCACATAGCCTTCATGCTGTCTGAAGCAAAAATTGAAATGCCCCCCGTCCCCTCCCTTGTCAAATTCTTAACCTCGCCCCTTCCCTCCAGCTAGAAGTGTAGCTGGACCAGCATGCTCCTTCTATAATACCGGTGTCTTCTTATGCCGCCCAAGGGTCTTTGGGTCCCCTCAGGCTCCTGAGCCCGGTCTGGTCTTTGGAATACAGAGTACACCAGCACAGCTACCAGGATCAGAGATTACTCTGATCCTGGTCACTGAACCTCTCACATGGCACAGTTAATAGCGATCAAGGTATATGAGAAGTTAGAGGAAAAGACCTCTGATCAACCCCACTTTGTGGCAGATTCACAGGGGGCTGATTGATTATTATGGTAGCCTGGGGCCATGTAAAGTCTCCCAGACGTGCCGTTGTAAAATTCCAGCTAAGCCCTGTCTATGGCAAGGCTTAATAGGAAGTTTGAAAACTTTCCATAGACTGTAATAGGAAACGATTGAAGTCTATGAAAACAACTGCATATTCAAATACCCTAGGGGGACTGAAAAAAAGGTTAAATAAGTCCCCACAAGTATTAAAAAAATGGGTGTTATGGGTGTCAAATATGGCTATGCAAAAAAAGAACTTTTTCAAGTTTTTTTTTATTTATGCATAAAAACAAAATAAAAATTGCCATATTTTTCGCCCTATAGGATACACTTGCCCAGAAGATGCACATAAATTTTAGAGGACGAAAAAAAAATAATTTTTTTTTATCTCAGCTCAGATCAGACCCCCAATCAGACCCCAGACCCCCAATGTAAATCAATCCCTAGCTTAGACCCCCAATGTTAATCAGGCCTCAGCTCAGACTCCCAATGTTAATCAGACCCCCAAACAGACCTCCACTGTTAATCAGCTCAGACCTGGAATCAGATATCAAATCAGTCTCTCATTGTTAATTAGACTGCAGCTCAGGCCCCCAACAGACCTCATATCAGACCCCCCAACAGACCTCATATCAGACCCAACAGACCTCATATCAGACCCCCCAACAGACTTCAGATCAGACAAAAAAAAATAAATTCACGTTTCCTGTTCGGGCTGCTGCCGCCAATCCTGAGATCCACCGCTCTTCCTACTGTACTGTGACCTGACTACACACATCGCAAGGTCACAGAGAACACCAACGTCTTCACACTGTGTGCACATTGTACAGTGCCTGCAGGAGAAGACCAGGAAGTTGTGAGTGCACCCCACAAAGAATTTTCTTAAAACATATATCGTGTCCCATGTGGATAGGGGATAACTTCTAACTTCCTGTGAATAGGGTATAACTTCTAACAACCAGAATACCCCTTTAACTCTATGTCTATACAAAGTATTTTTAACTCTGTAGAAAAAGTGGAGCTCCAGCCCCTATGAATATATATTTGAAAATAATCAGCACAAACTTAGTCTGAACCCATTTAAAGAAAACTAAAATCAGTCTTAACCATTCAGGGTTCATATGTACATGCATTATCTAATCCACAGAGATCTGCTGGTATATGTTATGTACACCCATTAACAATTCCTCTTGAAGCACCAAATCTTAGAGATTAAATTCTAACCCTTTACTTACTCATTAGTTTCATCAATGCGTGGACAATGACATCTGCTAATCTCCCCTAGGCCACTGAAGAATTATCATGGTAATATTGGGTCTGCACTTTTAATTAATTAGTATGGTCAGCTGTAAGTCTAATATTATATATTTATAATTTAAGTACCAGCGAATGATGTCAAGAATTTGTCATATCCACTCATTTTATGAGCTTTATTTTTTTTCCTTCTGGTCTTTTGCATTGAAATATATTAATCAGCAATGCTTTTTAACTTCCCCTTTAAATTTTGCAAAACTCACTCTAAAGAAATGTCTGATGTGCAAATAGTAGAATTATTCAGTTTGATGAATACTTAGGTGTTGTTTGAGTTATAAGAACTCTTTTTGCTCTTCAATATGAAAAAAAAAATCTGGAGATCTGTGGAATGTATAATATGCTTTGCCATAAGAAATCTTTTGTGACTCATCCAGCCCAAAATATGAATTTCCATGTCCATCTAATGTATTCATGTTACCAGTTCTTTACAGATATAGCACAGTGATGTGTGTGCTGAATGTGGGCTGAGCAGCAGTGATATGTACGTGATGTATATGGGTCAAATTCTTTCCATATCACAACTGTGTGGATATATATGTAGAGTGTTAGGCCCCATTCACATGACCGTATGTACATTTCCGCATCTTATCTGCATTTTTGCAGATAAGATGCGGAACTATACGGACCCATTCATTTTTCCATAGGAGAAAAAAAAAAATGCGGAATGCACACCGTGTGCATTCTGCATCCGTATATTACGGAAGTTCTCCCGCAAAAAAAATGAAACATGTCCTATACTTGGCTGCAAAATCACATCCGTAGCCCCATTAAAGTCAATGGGTCCGCAAAAATGCGGAACACTACAGAAGACATTCCGTATGTCTTCCGTTCCGTTTTTATACGGACACGGAATACATACGGTCGTGTGAATGGGGCCTAAATGTATATTTGTGTGTGTACGCATATGTTTGAGTATATGTATCCACTGGGTATACTGTACATGTACTGTACCTACGCGGATATGTGTGTAAAAGGTGTGTGTGAGTGTATATTTGTGGATATGTGTATGCATCTTCTGTGTATACTGTATGCTTTTTTGTGCCTGTGTGTGAATGTGGGTAATACAGTGCGTGCCTCATTATGTGTGAATGTATATTGTATATATGTATATGTGTGAGTGTGTCTTCTGTGTATACTATATATTTATATGTAGCTATATGTGTGTACAGTGTGTGTATATTGTGTATATGGTATGCTTATAATGTATGTGCCTAAGGTGTGAATGTGTGTAATACAGTGTGTATAAAAAAATCACGGAAAAAGATACAAAACATCCTGCACAATATGATAGTAAATATGCTGATGTACATGGCTACATTTATAAAAACACGGAAAACAATGCACTAAAACAATAGATGAAAACATAACATATGGACTAAGCCCTTACTCTGATGATAAAATCTGAGACTCTTAGCCAATATATTTTGATCAAAACACATCTGTGCCCACCTGCCCACCGCCATGGTGGTCTCAGGTCAGGCAGGTCCTATGCAAAACCTACCTATGCCGTTGGGCATCTACATTCAGGAGAGTAGACTCTGCACATATAGTGTACTGCTCCTAGTTACCTCTATGTGCATCAAGCAACCGATGAGAGGAGGAGCGCACACACCTATATGTACCACCTAATCAAGGTCGCCTGTGGGATAAGTGGGGCAAAAAGTGCACAAAAATGCTGCTCCCTACAAATGTTCTCCTCAATGTAGATGCCCAACATAGGTAGGTTTAGAGTAGGTCCTGCCTGACCTGAGACGACCTTGGCGCTGGTAGGTGGGCACAGATGTGTTTTGATCAAAATATATTGCTGAGAGTCTCCGATTTTATCATTAGAGTGAGGGCTTACTCCATATGTTAGTTTTACATTTATTGTTTAAGTGCATTATTTTCCGTGATTTTATAAATATAAACATTCACAAATAAAGTTCAAATATATAGGGTCGGCCACTGGGCTTGCTATTATGGTCTCTGCGGAGCGACATCCATCGTGTGAACAAACCGGTGGTGCTCTGCACTCATAGAGTCCAACAATTCAAATTCCAAGAACAATAAATGGAATGCGGCACTCACCAGACTCTTCTCAAATCTTTAATTCTTTTCAATATACATACCGCCACAGATGCGGGCACAATGCTCAGTGTATTGATGCGGCGGCGGCCGTTATTGTGAGCGGCCAGACGAAGAGCAAGGAGGCGCGAAACGGCCAATCAGATTTTACCTTTCATTTTTCACAGCTAATCTGAAAAATAATAGATGGAATCTAATTGGTTGTTATGGGCAACTAAGCCAGTACTACTTTACACCGGTTTGATAAATCTCCTCCGATGTGTCCTTATTTCAGGTCTTCTGTTTGGTGATGTTCCTTTGTCCTCTATAATTAATGGCATGTTCTTAGCGGTGGCTTTGGAAAGGCTCTTAACTACATCTATAAACAAATGTCGGTACAATGTAGTGTTAATTTGTCTCTTTGATGGCTTATTATGCTAACAATCAGGGGGATAGTTAGGTTTTAACTTGGGAAATCTTCACGTTCTTAGTAGACAAATGCCATTACAATTAACTCTTCCGAAATATCCCGAAGAAAGTGCTTCATTATAATAAAATGCCAATGTATCCCAAAGTGAACCCAATCAGTTCTTATTTTGGCTCGGTCTCTACGCTGGAGGAATATGACATTTTATGCAATCGTATCCTTGACCTGTAACTATAAACTAATTAGTTATGTCTCTGAGTGTAAAATAATTGATTTAGTGGAGATATTTTCCAAAGTAATTATATCCGCCCTGTCACTTGGGTGACGGGGCGACCTAGGTCCCACTGCCTTCTAATTCTGTAGGTCAATGTTAGAACAGTATCAGAACGCAAGAATAAGCCTTGTCTTTGAGCGCATTGTATACAAAGCCTAAAGAAAATCTCTACTATTGGAGCTACCTAATAAGCAATTTAATAATGTAATGTTATTATATGAAATGCTTCTCTTAAGGCGTGGGAGCAATCTGACATGTCTGTTTTAGTTACTACTTGTATTTCCCATGTTATAAGAATTCTGGAGCCGGTATTCTTATGATTCTATGTATTGCCATTCCTTTATTATTCCTGTTAGAGCATAAAAGAGTTGTCTCACTTCAGTACGTGGCATTTATCATGTAGAGAAAGTTAATACAAGCCTCTTATTAATGTATTGTTATTGTCCATATTGCTTCCTTTACACTGCTTATTTCCATGGTTACGACCACCCTGCAATCCATGAGTGGTGGTCGTGCTTGCTTACTATATGAAAAAGCATCAGCCTCTCTGGTGGCCGGGACCATGGGAGCGCACATAGGCTAGTGCTTTTTCCTATACTGTGCAAGCACGACCACCGCTGATGGATTGCAGGGTGGTCTGTAACCATGGAAACAAGCAGTGTATAATGTGATAGAAAAATGAATCCAGCCAGCAAAGGAAGCAATATGGACAATAACAATACATTAGTAAGTGTCTTGTATTAACTTTTTCTACATGATAAATGCCACTTACTGAAGTGAGACAACCCTTTTAAGGTACTAATGGGTTTTACAGGTTGGGGGGTGTCCTCGCACAATCCAGTCAGTGCTGTCAGTGTCAGACTGTGTAGGAACATACCCTCAACTAGTTACACAAATCTGGACCTTCATTACAAACTGCTAGTAAAAACTATTTGTCCTTAAAGGGATTTTCCAAGTTATATATATTGATGACCTATCCTCAGGATAGGCCATCAATATCAGATCGGCGGGGGTCCGACACCCGGCACCCCCGCCGATCAGCTGTTTGAGGAGGAGGTGCGCGCCGTACCAGCGCTGCCTCCTCTTCACTGTTTACATGCTGGCCATAACGGGGTAGTGGTGAGTAGGTGTAATTACACCTAAATGCCCCATTCATTTCTATGGGAAGAATCGCTTCCATAGACTTGTATGGGAATGAGCCTTCCCATTGAAATGAATGGGGTGGTTAGGTGTAATTACACCTACTCACCACTACCCCGTTACGGCCAGCACGTAAACAGTGAAGAGGAGGCAGCGCTGGTATTGCGCGCGCCTCCTCTTCAAACAGCTGATCGGCGGGGGTGCAGGGTGTCGGACCCCCGCCGATCTGATATTGATGACCTATCCTGAGGATAGGTCATCAATATATATAACTCGGAAAACCCCTTTAAAGGGGTTGTTCATTTTGAATATTGATTTTTTGTTAGGAGGGTCTCATGAAATGAAACCTGGTGATCAGCTGTAATAAGTCAGGTGTTTTATATCCCTGCAACACCTCCAGTGGGGAAATTACATTGTATCGCACTCACTGAAATTGATGGGCCAAACATTTAATGCATGAACGTGCCAGGTCCTCCGGGGAGAGTTTCTCTTTATAGCTGCCGTTTGAGGGTCAAAGGAGGGAGTTCCCTCTACTAGCTCTGCGTGAACAAAACTGATGGCCATACACATTAGTCTAAGTTGATAAAAACGGATGATTTCAACCAAAACAAATATTTGTTGGTTGAAATTTAACAATGAACAGTCTTTTTAGCTGACTGATGGCAAACAATTGTCGATAGTCAGATGAAAAATATTTCCTTGAAAGAAGGTTCCAAGAAAGATCTTTTGTCCATTACCCATTTTTATTGGGTGTGTATAGGCAGTCTGAACAGTTGTACTGACTAATATGGACTAAATATGTATAGTCGTGTCTGCGGAAAGAACAATCACTAGATGTTCAACTTTTGTTCAACCATCACTTCTATTTACTGTGTATGGCCACCTTAAAGGTTATGTATACCTTCGGAGGCAATTTTTGTTTATGATTGCATTTTACTCATTTTTAGCTAAAAAGCATATGTTCAATTGGCCTTTATTAAAGATATTGAGCCGTTCTGTCACATAGGGTCAACTGTTTTTCTAACTGTGTGACTGGTACTTTCACTTTCATTTTGTGGCAGTCATCTAATAATCCTTATCTCTAAACTACACTACTAATCTAAAGAGGTGACACTTATTTAAGCCACATTCATTAAGATAAGAAGTGAGCTGTAATGAGTTTTTATAAGGTCAGAGAGCAGAGATAAGGAGTCTGTCAGCTCCCCAAATGACGGAAAAGACAAAAAATCCACTATAGTATCTCAGCTATGCACACAAAAAAAGATTCCATATTTTTAATAAAGCAACCAATTGAAATAAATTAGTACAATACATAATAAAAAATTAAAAATAAGTACAATACATAATTAAAAAATTCCCCCAAAGGTGTATGTAGCCTTTAAGGGGATAAAGAATAGTTTTGTGTAAAATTGTATGCAAATTATAAATTAAGACTAGTGACTTTTAATTTCACATTGACTTTAAGTTCTTAGTTTTAACAGTTTTTGAGCCATCACCTTCTATATTTTGCTATTTTATTTCAGATAAACTGAGTGAGTATAAAAAAGGATATTCAATATTTGTTGGTTAACAGGGGAGATATAATTAATTCATTAACAATATCAATATGCATGCTCACATAAAAAAATCCATGGCATGGCCACAAGCACAATGACTAATACATGAGAGCTAATCTAATTATCTGCTCAGAAATTTGCTGCATACTCATAATGTGGAAAACACTTTCTTCATATGGAAATGAGGAAACACTGCGGCACTGATTTATACTATTATATCATTTAGAAGACAGATTTGTCTTATTCCAGAATATCCTCTGTACCTTTCTGTAATCAGGTTACAAGAATAAGGTGAATATAGGACATGTAGTGACCCGAAATAATAACTGCAATGTTCACATCTCTGTCTAATTTGCATAATCATTTTAGGTAAAGCTGCAGGTAGGTTCTTCATGTGATGCATAACGTTGCTTCATCAACTATTATAAGTTACCTGTGAAATATGTGCTATGGAAGGCTCCACCCACTTGTGATATCACTTAAAGGGGCTTTCTACTTTTAGCTAACCAAAAGGTAACATCACAGAGGGCCTGATTCCCTAAAAGAGGGACAGATATTTGTACCAGTAAAGGAATATGACTAAATTCTAGCTTTCAGACGTGTGGAAGGACTGTTTCCAGGGCTGCACCTAGCCTTTCTGCTGCCTGAGGCGAAAGCTGAACCGACTCCCCACCAATACCCATTTCCTAACCTTTCTTCACCCTTTCACTGCCCCCTCTTCTCACTACTTGGTGCTGCCTGAGGTGATCGCCTCATTGGTATTGCACCTCTGATTGTTTCACCATAATTTATCATTCCATTGTGCCACCGATTCTGCAGTCTGAACCATGCTCATGTGAGCACCTGACCAACTTCAGGCTCTTCTGATGATGTTTCGACTGGATGTGCTCCTATGACTTCCTTGTCCAGCTACATAACAAGGGTGTGGACCCCATTTAAAGAAAGGCTTAGGGCACTTTTACATTGGCCAAGGATCAGGCTAATTATCGGAAATAAACTTTTCTATTAATACTTGCTCCCTTTCAGGGGTGCACCTATCCTTTCTGCTGTCTGATTTGAAAACTGAAACGGCACCCTCCCCAATTTCTTAACCCCTTTGCCACAATTAAATCGCTCATTGCCCATGGCCCTTCTGTTGCCCCCATCTTGCCCCTATCTGTTGCTGCCGAGGTGATTGCCTCACCTGGCCTCATTGGTGGTGCACCTCTGCCCCCGTTAATTGTCCTGTGTAAATGAAGCACTGATTAATGGGCAAAGCTCTCGTTTGTCACTTGATGCATTCGTTTACGCAACACCTAAAGTCTTTATCAGTTGACAGCACATTGCACTGTTGTTCTACCAACAGAGCCAATGGAGGACAAACCATCATAATAATGATCTTTTGGGCCACTTTCATTTTTTACTGGATTATCTTAAAGGCTTCAAATGGGCACCAATCGACTTGTACAGTATATTATGGATGGCGCTTACAGTATCTGTTGCCGGGATTGGCCTGTGGAAGAAGTTCCTTAGGGATCCTTGGGCTCCTATATGCATTTCTCCTTCTCCGTTTTGAACCCCATTATTTACTTTTGGTGGATAGTTTGAAGATGACACGATTCTTCTCCAGCATAAAAAATGCCATTCCCTTTTTCCATGGATCTGTGAGTTACATATTTGGTAGCTTCCTGTAGAATGGGAAACTAGAGGAGTAATTGCGGTTTCGGCCGTTTTGATTTGAAATAAATGAGCCCTGTTTTTGCACATTAATAATAGGGCCATTGTACTTATCCCCTGGGATAACTACTATTTGGCATGCGGTAGCTGACAACCCGCAATGCCATGAATTCCTCCAATTCTAAGGAATCTTGCTTATTTATCTACTCCATGTAGAAGTATCCTTCTAGATCATTTCTAAGTGATATGTCTTTGTTTATGAACAGGACATACCAACACTCTACCTATGAGCATCTCAAATAAACTGAGATTAACCAAGGCCCCAATGGATGATTATGAGTTTGAATGTCAGTAAATTTTTAATATAACTCAGTTTGATTGAAAAGTTTGTGCATAAGCCGAGAAATAAATAGCTGTCACTTAAAGGAAGACTATGACGTCAGCAGGGCTCAAATGATAGAAAACACAAATTACTCACATTAGCTAACATGAATGGTGCTAAAATTCAATCCCTGTGAGATGATTTTGATGCTACACAACACTTGTCTATAGCTCACATACAAGAAGATGTGTCTTGGCTATCAAGATAGCAGGATGTAGAAAATGATGAAGATTTCCACCCCATGCTGCTCTATGTACCTATGGACTATGCTATATATGAATAATCTCCCCTCCCCTTCTTAAAATGAAATTGAACTTCATACAATTGAACAGCTTATATTATTATTATTATTATTATTATTATTATAATATTTGTATTGATGGTGGTAATTGGTATAGACCCCTATAACAAGCCAGTGGATGATATTCACACACTGAAGATTTCATGTAGAAGTTTCTACTTCTGAAAGTCGCTTCCATTCATTTGAGGTTGGTATGTGAGCAAGCACATGAATTTCTGCAAGTCCCATTCTCAGTGAGATGGATACAGAAATTTCTGAGACAAATCTGCCATATGTGAATATACCCTTATCATTCATATCAAGCCAAATTTTAGCTGGGCCCATAATCCATTGTTCCATTCTCCTGTATAGACATTAAATTGCTTGTTCTATTACAAAAGCTTATACTGTATCCACAGAATAGGACATTAATGTCTCATTGGCATAGGTCTGACCACTGAGGCCCCCAATGTTCCCAAGAACAGGTGCCCTGTTTTCCCCTGTTTGAATGGAAAAGCAGTTGCGGATGTGCGCTGAAACAGCCAAGAGTTTGTGACTTGTATAAAAATAGTGTACAATTAGCTCCCTCTAGTGGAGACTTTAGGCAGCCAAAATGTTTTCATGAATATCTATGTGGAGACAGCATATTTGGATATGTATAACAGAAAAAATTATCTCCAACCACTATAAACTGTATTAAGAAATTAAAGAAGAACTACAGAGACTGTAATTCTGAGTTAACCCCTCTCTTCTTATTGTAGCTGTGTCATGTGACCAACTCCCTGACCTCCAACTGACCCAGGACAGGAAGCCAGTTACTGCTCTATTCATTCCTATGAGACTGAAAGTGAGACTCCCATAGAAATGCATAGAGAATTAGACACATAAGTCCACACATAAGTTACTGTTTGAGTTGGTGGGTCTGATTCCTAGTCCCACATGACACAGATAAGAAACATCAGGGAGATATAACTCAAAAATACAGCCACTAGTAAGAAAATGACATTCACTACAGATTACATCATGTACATTTCTAGCAGGACATGGAATAAAATTTTTTGCGGGAGTTCTTCTTTAACCATCACATCATTTTGGACCTTATAAATAAAAGGTTGAGATTTTTTTATGTAGTAAGTACCTTTTTGTTCAAATATTGGCATCTAACTCTGCTCTTTTGAATTTCTGGGTTACATACAAACGGATGGATTTGCTGCCGTGGATTTGTATGTGACAAATCTGAGGAGCTCTACAGTAGCAGTAAAGTGGATGAGATTTTTAGAAATCCCTTCCAGACACAAATAAAAAAATAAAATCCACAGAGTGAATTGACCTGCAGTGCAGGTTTTAGGCTACTTTCACACTAATGTTTTTGCTGGATCCGGCAGGGTTCAGCAAAAACGCTTCCGTCCCTGATAATACGACCATCTGCATCCGTTATGAACGGATCCAGTTGTATTATCTTTAACATACCCAAGACAGATCCGTCATGACCTCTATTGAAAGTCAATGGGGGACGGATCCGTTTTCTATTGTGTCAGAGAAAACGGTTCAATCCCCATTGACTTGCATTGTGGGTCATGATGGATCCATCTTGCTCCGCATCCCAGGATGGAAAGAAAACCACAGTATGCTGCTCTCTGGTATGAGAACGGAACAGAATGCATTTAGAGCATTCCGTTCTGTTCAGTTACGTTTTGTCCCCCTTGACAATGAATGGGGACAAAACGGAAGCGTTTTTTCAGGTATTGAGACCCTATGACAGATCTCAATACTGGAAAATAGAAACGCTAGTGTCAAAGTAGCCTTAAGCACACAGCATGTAAATGTATGCTGTGGATTGCCACCACAAATCTCACCCTTTGCAATGCAAGGGGTTAAAACTTGGGGTAAATCCACAACTACTGTAAATCTGCAGATAACTTATGCAGAGTTTGCCACAGATTCATTGCAGATTTTGCTTCATATCAACAGCAAAATATACAGCGGATTTTCCGTACCAAAATATGTCCTATGGGGACATACCCTTAGAGAAGAATTTTGTGCTGCTACTGTTTCTGGGGAAAGAGCACAAGTCAGCCAGTCTGGAGACTATGGAGACCTTGCACTGTTTTCCCGCTCAGCTGCTTTTGTATATGTATGTACACTCAGCATCTTCTTCCCCGCTCCTACTCCATTGTGTCAGTGCTGTCAAAATGAACAATAGAACATTTCAAGTGGACTTGAAGGCATCAGACAAGACAACATCTGAGGTTGAAGTGTTTTCTAGCAAAGAACATTTTGGCATTTGGAGGGTTTCCAAATATTGACACTTTATGTGAAGACATCTTTATTCAAAGTGTTTCCTCCAGAGAGAAAAATCATCTTAATCAGCAGTGTTTATTGAAAGTTTCTCTGATGAGTTACGAGGCTGATGCTGTGTTGTATATGAGGAAGACAGGAGTATGATAACATTTCTAGATGCAGGTAATTAAACAAGCATTCACAACTGAATGTATGTGTCCAAATTTACATTATTTTGATGAAGTCATTAATATATCTAACTAGAGATGAGTGAAGTTTTGAAAAATTTGATTCGGCCGAAATTCGCCAAGAAATTTGATTTGTTACAAAATAATTAATCGCGACTCGCTATAATTCAGGTATATCCAGGCCACTCTGTCTTAAGGTATAGCCACACAGAGTGTTGTAGGCAGGTTGTGGCCATGCTTTGTGAAGAACCCCATGGCCAATTATCCCCCAACTGCCTTTCATTTTATAATGAAGACTGTACTGTATAGCCCTTCTTCATTGTTAATGGCTGTGCAGCACCTTTAATGCGCCTTTAAACAGGGGCTGTTGAAGGTATGGGGTTTGACTGGTTAGGTGGGGACACAATATGCATATTATTGCTGTTCTGACCTGCAATCTCCTGCAGGTTATTTGACAGTAAACACTGAATATTAATCAGCTCTGGCATACTCACTTCTCCAACCCCAGCGCTCTCCTGCAAAATAGGTGGGAGCCTTTCTTCTGCCGCCTGCTTTTCCTCCTTTTCCACATCATCTAATATCGATGAGAATATGTCATCAGGAACATCCAGTTTCTCCTATCTCTACATCTTGCTGACTTTTCTAGGACACAGTGACTTTGAATAATGATTTGGAAGAAATAAAGCCAGCAAAAGATGAGGATGGTCATGATTAAGACCTAGCCTCCCTAAGGGGTGCAGAGTGGATGGTATTGGTTGACATGCCAGCACTGGAATAATAAAGGCTTCCGTCCTATTGGTATTGAATTACATATCTTAGTTTATGGCTGATGTAGGAACAAGTAAATGTAGGAATAAATAAATTAAGCTGATGCAGAATAAGTCTCCTTATACTCTCCCTGCAGTCTCCCTTCTCTAATATTTTTCTACAGTATTAATAATTTTCATCAACACTGTCACTAGCACATGAGTGCTTGCAACATCTCTCCCTATGCTCAGCTGACAGGACAATGGCGGAGACCATGCAGGATGAGGGTTTTATAAAGATGTGACATCACAGTGGATGGCAACCTGCAGATTGGCTGGCTGGAAATTATTATGGGTGATCCCCGGCATTTTACTTTCACTTTGTAAGACGTGCAGCTGCCATTTTAGGAAAAACTGATTAGTTATCACAAAGCACAAGGAAATTCGGATTTGTTGCGTTTCCTAAACTTCAGACTGAATTCCGCTTCAAATGCTTTGCTTAACTCAACACTATATCTAACATTTAAATGAGAGATGAGAGAATCAATTCAGTCTCCTGCCTGCACCGCTGTGAAAGCTGAAATTTGGCTTTGGATTTGCATTGTCTGGCCTCATCAATCATACAGCAGGATGACACTTCCTCACCTGTGGGGACAGCTCTCCACAGGTGAAAAAGTCTGGCTAATAAGACAAATCGATTCATTAGAATCAATAAATACATTCATTATACATTGAAAAGTTTTGCAACTTTCCTGAATACTTTGGGGGAATGTATCATTCTTGTGCAATAGTTTTCTGCTGTACATAACATCTGGTGCAAGTTTGCAACTTTTTGCACTTAAAAGGGTTGTTTCACTTCATACACTGGAGGAATATCACTAACATATGACCACAATGTTTGATAGGTGCAAGTCCCACCTCTGGGACCCACACCTATCTTTAGAACGGAGCCACAAAGCAAAGGAGGATACATACATGGCGCATGCGCGGCTGCCATCCTTTCATTCCTTTGGGAGTGCCGAAAACAGCCGAGCAGCACAGCCAGCTATTTTCAGCAGTCCCTTTGAAATACACTACTACATTCACTTCTAAGGGGCTGACAGAAATAGCAGAGTCAGCGCTCAGCTATTTTTAGTATTCACATAGGAATGAATAGAGGGCGGCCCCCCATGCACAGTATGCCCTCCTTCACTTTGCGGGTCCCAGAAGTGCGATCTGCACCTATCAGACATTGGGGGCATATCCTAGCGATATGCTCCCAATGTCTTAGGTGAGGCAACCCCTTTAACCACCACCACTGCCACTTCCATAAAAAATGTGGTTGTGGCGTGGCTTCCGTTTTCTATTCATTTTGCTGGTGCTTTGTACATTATCTACTGTAAGTAGCACATAAAACTGCATAATAAAAACATACATCAAATTTAAAATATATCAACTTGCCAGACATCTGTTATCAAATGACGAGACATCCGAGAAGTCAATAGCAAAGATGGATGTCAGGTTTCAGTTGCATTATGCAGCCTGCTAAACAACTGCTAGAAAATGATGTCTAACATCCTATCAGTGTAAGTAAAATTACAAATAAAAAGATACGTATGGAAAAAGGTGTACCAAATAAGAAACCATAGATAGATTAGATCGTCTAAATGGTCTCTTATTTAATATGCTTTTTTTCATCATTTACATCATTTATGACTGAATACCATTCATATATTTATTCAAAATAGAAAAGTACAGAAAAAACACACAAAGAGATTTCTTGCAGATCACGCTCAAAGTTTGTTGGCATGCTCAGGTCTTGGGGAGTGGTTGCCAAGACTAGTCTTAGATCCAATCCTGAGTTATCTCCTGTAGAGGTTCCTCAGGTGGGTCATATCAACCCTTGCCAGGGACCTGATGATGGTAGCAAGCTGTCTTCAAGATGACTTTCATGGATCATCAAATTATCCCAAAATCGAAATGGGAATTACAGACTATCCTATTTGGATGAATCTTTCCCAGCTGGTTCCTCATTGATGTCAATGGTCATAGCCCCATCTAGACAGAGAAACTACCACGGACATTTCAAGCCAAAAAAATAAGATGTTCACCATAAAAAAGACTTATTGGTTCAAAATTGTTTCTGCTCAGAGATGCTGAGTTTAGTTCATTTATTTATACCAAAAGGTGAAGGTAACTGATTGTAAAGGTGTCCATACACATTAGATGAATGTTGTCTGAACCCTCCAATTTTGAAGGGATCATCCAACCATCTAATGTGCATGGGGGTGTCCCAATTTGATGGGGAATGTCAGGTAAAAAAAGGGTCAGACATCTTGGATTTCAGCATGCTCGACCCTTCGTTCTTAGGGGACATAAGCCACCACCAGAGGTATCTGGTAGCAGCTTATTCCAATCTCCCCATTGAGAATACATGTACTGTATGCTTAGGCAAATGTGCATCTCTATAAGGTGGTTGAGAGGACTAGCTGTGAGCTGAACAATGGTTTGTTTTAAATAAATGGTTTAAGCTGTATGGACACCTTAACTATGCTTAGATGCAAAATAGCCCTTACATGTTATCTTAAATATGCACATGATGTTGTATTTATGTTGACCAGTAAAATGAGCAAAATTCAAATGGACACAATTCAACATCCAACTAGCACTGATTATATAAAACATGGAGGGAATATAAAAGTTGTATTTTGATAAAACAGACAATTTAAAGAGGTATCTTCCAAGAAAGAGAACCATCTCACCAAAAACACCTACGTATTGGAAGTGCCCCACCTATTAGCCCAAATAGTTTTGGGATTTGACAAGGACTTTTCAAATCCCAAGGCTTGTTGGCAAGTCAAATTTTGACTCATAGGGGGCCACTTCCAATAGATGGCGCTGGCGAGATGATTGCCTTTCTTGGGAAATACCTCTTTGCATTTTTGTTTGGAGCATTGCCAATAGATTTCCATACCACGGAGTGCTTCTAGTAAGTCTCCATATATGAATGGTCTCTTTAAGGGCTTATTCATACGTCCATATCCTTTTTGTGGTCCGCAAATTGCTGATCCGCAAAACACGGATACCGTCCGTGTGCGTTCCGCTTTTCGTAGAATGGAACGGCCAACTCTATGATAGAAATGCCTATTCTTGTCCATGAAACGGAGCAGCATAGGGCATACTTTATCTTTTTTGAGTGGACTAGACGAAAAACGGAAGTACGGATGCAGACAGCACATGGTGTTGTCCTCATCTTTTGTGGGTCCTCATCTCATCTGAAAAATTGTTGAACTGATGCGGACAGAAATATATGATCATGTGAAGGAGATTCAACATCATGCTTTAGCCAGATAAAACAGACTAAATTTCTGGTCTGTGAATTAGCATTGTCATTGGTTTACCACCACATTGATAGAGGTCACGTTCTGTTCACCTCTTATTATGTGGGGCATATTTCACTAGATAATGCGAGTGACCCAGGTCATGTATTACCATAGCTGGCCTATGTCGAACAGTCCCATCTTATATTGTTATCGATCATTGTTCTTGCCTATTCAAAAACTCTGTTCTCCATATATTATGGTAAGCATACGTTCATCACTCGAAATTGGATTTTATAATTAGCCTTCCGTGATTGAGCCCATCAAGGGGATTGCCAGCCAAGATGAATTTCGTTTCAGTGTGTATAATTTTCATTCTTAACCTTGTGCATTTGTACCATGAAAAATAATGAATTCATTCCATAATGGTAATGTGAGTCACTAATTCAGTGTTTTTGCATAATTATAATTATAACTAAGCCGTGTTTGAATGTAATAAAATGAATGTAATTTCTATTTAACCTGCTTTGGGCTCTTTCTACAAACAATAGGTAGATGGAGTTTTTCTGATTGTGATGGGGGAAGTAGTGCAGTGTCTCAGTGGATAATACATTTTTGAGCTATTCAGCTTTTCTTTCTTTTTTTTACTGAATTGTTCAAAATTGTATTGTTATGTTTGTCCCTTACACAGTTCAAAGCAGGGGGTTGTGCCATAATGGACATTTATCTCCATTGGACAGGTGATAAACATCTGAACACTAGGGGCATTTAGCCCCATAGATATTGAATGGAGCCACAGCTGGTACCCTGAAAGACTAGAGGCCCATGATCTGTAGCTCAGTAGTCCGGGCGACTCCTTGGTCACAGGGCTGGTGACCCATGGTTTGTGGCTCAGCGTCCCCATCTCAGCATCTTCTACTGGTCACTCATGCAGGCTGGCAGAGTCATCTTCTATAAGCACTGGTCCCTAACTGCAGAACACTATGGGCTCTGATTGCTCTTCTTCTATACCATTTCTAGCTAGACTGGAACCTTCTTGTGAGAGGGGTGGACTGGAGAAACTCAGCACAAACAGATACCTTTTAACACTTTCCGTCTCTCGAAGACTTACATTATAGCTTCAGTGATACTCAATGGCAATGACACAGCAGTTTTTTTCAGATAAAAACAAGTTTCCAGACATAACAACATAGCTAAAACCAGACAGTCATAAGGTAAGTCTGTGTGGTTTTGGTGGTAAATAAGTCTGGCTTTTTCCCATCAAAACATGCTCTTCTTTAAACCCTATGGCAGTATTCAGCATTCATTAACCCTTTCCACACAGCCTTGCAAATACAGTGCAGATGAACAGGATATATATCACAACATACATATAAAATGCAGTTAAATGGTATTAAACAGTGCAAGTTAACCCCTTCAAGTGAAATAAAGTAGGAAGTTTATAACTGCATAGGAGAAACAGGGGCAAATGTGCACAAATGTCCAGACTTCACAGTACCTCTGCTTCAGGGCACTATATTTACATTGCTACAGTACCTCTGGGCACTGGGGGAGAAACTCCATGCAGGAAAGGTAATGCCAGAGAAAATGTATCAGGTTATTAAGCTATTACACCCTATTACACCCTAGTGTAGAGGCATTACTGTAATTTAGGTACAATGCGACTAAACCCTTTAAAGGGATTGTGCCACGATTGGTGCAAAAAATTAAAATCAGACATCATATAGTACATGACAATCCCTTTCTAATAAAGCTAGAACCAGTCCTGTACCTTGCATGGAACCAGAGAGCTCCACATTTATTCCTTCAATTGTTCTGATTTATTTCAGGCTGGCAGCTCAGGGAGAGTGTCCTTTCTCATGGGGTGTGTCCTTTTTCCCTGCAGCTTTCTCTTTGTATCTGCTACATATGATATGACTGCTGACTGTTGAAGATTTAAACTAAGCATGTGTCACCACCTCTGTGGGGGGGGGGGGGGGCAAGAAATAAGAAAAATACTAAACAACAGGTGGCACTATATAGATACATTTTATTGAATAGCTCCGTGGCTATACTACATTTTTTATTATTTTCAATTACAAAAGTATTTAGATCCAGGTGCTGGTTTCAAAACTATAGATAATTTTTCATGACTTAACTTTTGTTTGTTTTTTTTAGTGAAAACCAGGTCCCTGTGACCAATCCAGTTAACCCTTACTGTCTGCAACATATCCCATTGACTTTTAAGGGACATGTTGAAGTTCTGGTATGTTTGATACAAAGGATAGCATAGAAAAATGTAATATTTTTGCTGTCAAAAATGTTGGAAAGCATGGCCAGGTGGCCAGAGCTGTGGAGTTGGTTGGCCACGTTTCCGATTCCTGTATTTTTCCACACTTTAACTCTAGCTCCAACAACTAAACGGCTCATACTGTATATAATAATTCCTAATAACACATTTACATTTACTGTAGTAAAATCAAGAAATTAGAGGGACTTGAGTCTACATACATAATTAGTGATGGGTGAATCGAAGTCCACAAAGTGGACTTTGATCCGAATTTCAAGATAAATTTGATTCGCCACAAAGTCAAATCTCCTTGTGCTTCGTGGTAGCTAATCGCTTTAACCCGCTTTTACCTGATCCATTTGCTCGCATTGGGTCACCCGCCACCATCATGTTTGAAGATCTCGGCCAAAATCCTGTGCACGGTGATGTATGATGTCATCTCATACAAGCTAGGTGGCAGCGACCGGCTCGTGGCAAGCAAATGGATCAGGTAAGTATTGTTTTTTATTTTTATTTTTTTCATTTTGCACTCTGTTATTAATATCAGATGCCGCAATCATGTAGGAACACAGTATCTGAGGGGTACAATGATAGGGGGCGGCGCAATCACCGTTCACTCTCATGGCACCCAGTACTTACAAAGATATGCGCTTTGTGATGAAACAGCCAAATCAAATTTTTAAATACTTTGTTTATCACTATACACAATAAAGGTGCCATGTATTAACCATTATCAAACCTTGGTGACCTAACCTAAGGATGATGTTGTGAAGAATGGTCAGATCCATTATATTAAGCCTGTATTGTACGGTAATGTATAATGTAGGTTGTACTTACAGTAAGAAGTACTCATTATAACTGTGGTTTAGTGGAGAAGAAATGTGCAGAAGTTTTCTAATTGCTTTCAAAAATGAGAAGCTAAACGATAGAGAGAAATGTTCAGGTCCCAGACTGATTACCAAAAGGATTAGTCACGCTCAGTGACCACATGAAAGCATCTGTAAATGTCCTCACCAGCCTGAAGTTTTCTGCTGGATATTTATGCTTTTAATTAGTTGTCAGTAATATACAGAAGAAGTAATGAGACCGGTTTCTCCCTTTCCAGCATTTATTCTGTCGGCTTACAAAACTATGTTAAAATGCATCTGATGCATTTATCACTTGCTATTAGAGATGAGCGAAATTATTAAAAATATGATTCGGCTGCTTCGCCAAAGTTCACAAAGAAATTTCATTTGTTACGAATGACTTTGTAATGAATCGCATTCTATTGTAAGTAGTGGGTACAATGATGCCCCTTAGAATGCCACGTTCAACACTAATCGCAGCATCAGTCACATTGAGGCCTTTCAGGGGTTAATGAGGGGTTTTAAAAAAATACATCAATTTGCTCACGGGTTAAAGACAAAAAAATACCACATCCATTTGCTTGCGGAGAGGCCGTCACAGCCATCTTGATTGAAGAAAAAGCTCCAAATCTTGCGTGCATCACCATATCATCACGCTGGCTGGATGCAGTGACGTCATCACTAACCGTTGTGCCACAATCTGTGCCAGTATATATAAGTATATATAAGTACAGTATATAGTATAAGCATATTTTTGGATAATAAATGACCCTCTTTTTGTTGTGGTATGACTATCTTTCTTAAAAACATACATTTTTTAATTTTGAAACATGCTAATTTTTCCAAACTTTGGTGACATTTCAGATTTTTGTTTTAGACAAACAAAACACAGAATATAGCAATTCACATTTACCACTAACATAAAGTACAAAAAGTAAAAAAAAAAAGTATTAGAATTGCTTGGATATGTTGAAATGTTTCAATGTCATTATCACAAAAAGTGACATGTCATCTTTAAGGCTAATATAGGCTTCATCCTTAGGGATTAACTTAATAATTAGGCACATCTCACTCCAGCACAAAGAAGATCAAAACTGGCATATTAAACTCTAGTCTTGATAAATATCCCCCAATGTATTCAACTCGTCTTGGAGTGCTGATTGGATGATAGGGGTCTTGATCACTGGCATACCACTTCTGGCTACATTTAACATTAAATATTTCATATTTACATATTGTAAACATAGGTTTAGAGAAGGAAAATAATAAAAAAATATTTTTCATTAGACTTTAGATCAGACCACCAATCAGACCCCAAATGTTAATCAGACATCAGCTCAGAGCCCCAATGTGAATGACCTCCAATCAGAACTCAGATATTAATATGAATAAGACCCCTCTTCATTCAGACCTCAGATCAGACCTTCAATTTGAATGACCCCCAGACCTCATATAAGAGCCCAGATATGCATAAGACCGCCCCCCCCCCCATTCAGACCTCAGATCAGAATCCCATGCTCAGAGCAAATAAAATAAAAAATATCAACTTACCTCTCCTACTCCTTGCATCAAGCTCTCTTCTTCTTCTTACTGCCGTGCACTGTGCTGTGACCCGATGCGCACAGCGTGAGGTCACAGAGAGCGCCAATGTACTCACGCTGTGTGCAGTTAGAGCATAGTGACCAAGAACCAGGAAGCGGTGAATACAGAGCCTGGGGAGCACTGCATTCACCGCTTTCAAGTCAACACTTCCATAATAGAAGCACTCATTAGTATTTGCCCCACAAGATGCACTGACATCCCCCTCCCCACTGTGTGGGGGGAAAAGTTCATCTAATAGAGCGAAAAATACGGTATGTTTTCATTCAACTTTCCTATATCTCTATCTTATTTCCCTGATATCTTGCCCTTACAATAGACCATCAATATCAAATTGGTGGGAGGTTGACTCATGGAAGGCCCCACTAAAGAGCTAATTGAAGGGACTACAGCATGCCAGTGATTATCACAATGCCTTCATTCTTACCAGGCATGACTTTGTGCCTTTAGTTCAAATCAATGGGATTGAGCTGCTCTGACTTGTAAGGCCAGACACAGCCACTCAAAAATACAATGTAGCGCTGTGCCACTTTTAAAGGGGTATTTCCATCTGATAGAACCAATCTAAATATATGGGTTGAATATAATAAAATAATATACAGACACAGGAATAACATGATCAGTACAATGTTTATTAATTCAAAAATCAATTACAAAACATGATTAGTCACTAGCAAGAAATTTAAAATCCATTAAAAATTGCCAAGGACAGGTGGGGCAAGTAGGTTGGGAAGCAGTAAAGTGCAAGTGCAAAATAAGAGGTCAGAATAATGTGCTGGCCAGAAAGACCACATAAGTAACGAATGAATAACAAGAGGCAACATAGCCAAATGCATATAAGGGAAACAGTGACAATTACTGACCAAAAAGGTCCACTGCAATGCACCACCGGTCCACACCCCAGCACGCGTTTCGCCGTCTGCTTCCTCAAGGGGGGGTATTTCCATCTGACTCATTGATGATGTATCTCTAGGATATGCCATGAATGTCAGATAGGTGTGGGTCCCACCTCTTGGACCTGCTCCTATGTCCAGAATAGGATCCTTGAAGTTAAGGAGAGCACACAATGCATGCGCTGCTTGCTCTCCATTCACTGTTATGGGGCTTCCAAAATAGCCAAGTGAACATGCTCTGCTATTTCTGGAGATAGGGGCAGGGTCCAGAGGTGGAACACACACCTATATGATATTCATGATATATCTTAGTAACATGCCATTAATGAGCGAGATGGGAATACCTCTTTAGTCATCTGATAGTTGATGTGCAAAGAGTGGGATGCCTACTAGAGATGAGCGAGCACTAAAATGCTCGGGTGCTCGTTATTCTAATCAAAATTTTCCCGATGCTCGGGTGCTCGTTTCGAATAACGAACCCCATTGAAGTCAATGGGAGACTCGAGCATTTTTTGCAGGGGACTGGGGCTCTGCATGGGGAAGGTTGCATGAAAACCTGGAAACCTCAGAAAATGATGGAAACACCACGGAAATAGACAGGAAACAGAAGGGGCAGCATGCATGGATGCCTCTGAGGCTGCCTAATCGTACCATTATGCCAAATTCTGGGCAACAGCCTGGTGGTGATCCTCAAGACAATTGTGCTGACCCAGACCAAGATGGGCAAGGCACATGTGCTGGCACATGTTAGGAAAGCACCCAACTAGGTGCAACGAAGGTCCATCACCGCCTGCAGGTGACACCACTACTCATGCTGGCACTGCTGTGCTATCCCCCGCCCCACGACGCAGGCATAAGCCTGACACAGCATAGTGACAGCGTAGTGACACCAACAAGTGACCAAGTTAGATTTAGGTAGCAGGTGAACCACCCAAAAATGTAGCCTGACACAGCATGGCGGTGAACCCATAGTGACCAAGTTAGACTCAGGTGGCAGGTGAAGCACCCAAAAATTTAGCCTGACATAGCATGGCAGTGACACCACCAATGCCTTGGTTAGACTGAGATTGCAGTCAAATTTCTGTAGGTGAGCCTCTCAAAAATTTGTTTTGGAGTGTCCGAAGTTGACCCTCCTAAAAAATTGTTTTGGAGTGTCTGTAGTTGACCCTCCTGTAAAATATTTTTTTTGTTTTTCCTGTTATTAGTTTATGTACAACCCATGGCTGGCATGGTGGGAATATATAGGTTTGCTTCACAGACGGTCCACTGCACCGTTACATTTTCTTCATCATTGCCAATTACTTTTTCACCAACTGTTGTCTGACAATGATAAAGGGGAAGGTGAATCCACTGCCGAAGAAAAGTGTCCTCCTCCTACAAGTCTCCACTTGTTCTCAATTGAAAAGGGGATGTTCTTGCCGTGGCCTTCCTCATAGTGGCCGCTTCTGCGGATGGCAGAGGTGGTGTACCTACGGACAGCCTGACCGAACATGATGGCAGACGGGGAGACACTCCCTCGTGTAAAATTGTTTTGTGAGTGTCTGTATTTGACGCTACTAAAAAATTTATTGGAGAGAGGGCTTGTAGGTGGCCCTCCGTAAACATTGTTTGTATAGAGTGCCAGTTGGCCCTCAGAAACATTGCCTGTTGGCTCAGCGTTTCTGTGCGAAGAGGAGGAGGAGGAGGGGTTGGAGGAAGAGGCATAATAAGTCTGAGAAACCATGACCGAGGTAGGCCCTGCAATCCTTGGTGTGGGCATTACATGAGTGGCCCCAGGGTCAGACTCGATCCCAGCCTCTACCAAGTTAACTCAATGTGCCGTCAGGGAGATATAGTGTCCCTGCCCGCCAGCACTTGTCCACGTGTCCGTGGTTAGGTGGACCTCATCACTAACCGCGTTGGTCAGGGCACGGATGATGTTCTCTGACACGTGCTGGTGTAGGGCTGGGACGGCACATCGGGAAAAATAGTGGCGGCTGGGGACCAAGTACCGAGGGACAGCCACCACCATCAGGTTGCGGAAAGCCTCAGTCTCTACCAGTCTATAGGGCAGCATCTCCAGGCTCAACAATTTGGAGATGTGGACGTTTAGGGCTTGTGCATGTGGGTGGCTGGAATTGTATTTGCGCTTGCGCTCAAATGTCTGCTGCAAAGACAGCTGAACGCTGTGCTGGGACACATTGGTGGAGGTTGTGGAGGATCGTGGAGGTGAAGGGGTGGTTGTAGGGCGGGAGGCTCTCGTGCTGGGGTCCTGGGCGGGGGGTTGACTCGCCGAGCCAGTATGTGATACAGGGGAAGGGGCAGTGGTGTGACCTGCAGGCGGTGAACGGCCTTGGTTCCACTGAGTCGGGTGTTTAGCACTCATATGCCTGAGCATGCTGGTAGTGGTTAGGCTGGTAGTGGTGGCTCCCCTGCTGATCCTGTTGTGGCACAGGTTGCACACCACAGTCCGTTGGTCATCCTCACTTTCTTTAAAAAACCTCCAGACTTGCGAACATCTAGGCCTCGGCACGGGAGCTTGACTCCGTGAAACAGTTGCTGGTCTACCTGCTCTGGCCCTGCTTCTCCCTCTGGCCACCCCACTGCCTCTTCCAACCTGTTCTGGTGCTGCACTTGCCTCCCCCTCAGAAGCAATATCTTGAGTTGGATTACCAACCCAGCTCGGGTCAGTCACCTCATCATCCACCAGCTCTTCCTCCGATTCCTCACTTCCTCCGATTCCTCACTCTTAGACTCCAGCTATTGCACCACAAACCACTCAATTTTGCACTGGACTGTAGTTTATATAACTGAGAATAAAAACGTGTTTTCTAGACTGCGGCTAGTGTATCACACACTTCACAATTGTTCACTGGACTGTAGTTTATATAATTGAGTGAAAAAAATTATTCTCTAGACTGCGGCTAGTGTATCGCATACCTCACAATTGTTCACTGGACTGTAGTTTATATAATTGAGTGAAAAAAAATTATTCTCTGGACTGCGGCTAGTGTATCGAACACCTCACAATTGTTCACTGGACTGTAGTTTAGATAATTGAGTGAAAAAACGTATTCTCTAGACTGCGGCTAGTGTATCGCACACCTCACAATTGTTCACTGGACTGTAGTTTATATAATTGAGTGAAAAAAATTATTCTCTAGACTGCGGCTAGTGTATCACACACCTCACAATTGTTCACTGGACTGTAGTTTATATAACTGAGAAAAAAACAGTCTTTATATGGCGGCTATTTTACTGCAAAGCACTCCATTTTTCACTGGACTGTAAAACATATAACTGCGAGAAAATACGTATTTTATAGACTGACGCTGCTGTACAGCACATCTCACAATTGTTCACTGGACTGTAGTTTATATAACTGAGAAAAAAACATAATCTTTATATGGCGGCTATTTTACCGCAAAGCACTCCATTTTTCACTGGACTGTAAGACATATAACTGCGAGAAAATACGTATTTTATAGACTGACGCTGCTGTACAGCACACCTCACAATTGTTCACTGGACTGTAGTTTATATAACTGAGAAAAAAACATAGTCTTTATATGGCGGCTATTTTACCGCAAAGCACTCCATTTTTCACTGGATTGTAAGACATACTATAACTGCGAGAAAATACGTATTTTATAGACTGACGCTGCTGTACAGCACACCTCACAATTGTTCACTGGACTGTAGTTTATATAATTGAGTGAAAAAAACGTATTCTCTAGACTGCGGCTAGTGTATCGCACACCTCACAATTGTTCACTGGACTGTAGTTTATATAACTGAGTGACAAAGCGTATTCCCTAGACTGCACTACAGATCCCAGCAAGCCAAGGTACAGCAGCAGCAAAAATGAGTACTGAGAGGACTTTGGGCGATTTCATTGGGGTCTGTGTGGACCATGTGCTGTCCCCTTTCTGCCACCAGTGCACAGTGTGCAGCCAAGATGGCGGTAGCTGCACTACAAGTCCCAGCCAGCAGCCGAGAGGAGGACAAAAAAAAATGTTGTTGTAGCCCTTAGAAGGAGCGTTGTGTTCTTTGTCGATGATTCCTGCCTAACCAGATTCTAATTTCACGCCCTAACAGTGTGCAGCCAAGATGGCGGTAGCTGCACTACAAGTCCCAGCCAGCAGCCAGGAGGAGACCAAAAAAAAAAACGTGCTTGTAGCCCTTAGAACAGCTGTTGGGTTCTTTGTGGGTGATTCCTGCCTAACCAACAACTAAATTCAGGCCCTAACACTCTCCCTGACAGACAGCAGCTCTATCTCTATCAGCTAATCTCATGCAGACGACGTATGACGCGAGCAGCGCGGGACCAGATTCTTATATTCCCAGGTCATCTGATCTGGCCAGCCAATCCCTGCTATCGACTTGTAGGGGCCTCTGGTGATGCTAGGAGGTACCAAAGATTCTCCTGCATGTTGATTGGCTGAAAAAAGGCGGCTAACATGCAGTAAGAGGAAGTTGCCATTTTCTCGAGGATCGCGATATGCTCATCCGAGTAGCGAGCATATGCGAATACCCTAATGCTCGAACGAGCATCAAGCTCGGAAGAGCATGTTCGCTCATCTCTAATGCCTACCAATATGATCCTACTGACATGCTAATGATTGCCCATCAGGTTTTTTTTTTTCCTGGAGAACCGTAAAGCAGTTGTGCAGGATTAGAAAGACATTTCCGTTTTACTCTAAAACAGCACCACAACTGTACACAGGTTGTGTGTGGCACCGCACCCCTGTCCCATTTACATCAATGGAGATGAGCTGCGCTACCACACATCCTGTGGACAGGAGCTTTTTGGAAGAAATCAGACATGTTATTCTAACCCTGGACAATCCCATTACTCGTGCAATAATACTCTCCACATTTTACTCTCATAATATAATTTGGCCAATGTATTGTGGGAAGCCATAATGGTGGTCACAAAGTTGAAATTCCATTTTCAGCTGTATTTACTGAAGAAGACAATTCAAGGACATTAGGGTGGATGTTTGCTAAGCCAATAATTTAAATAAATTAGATGCACCATCCACGTAATATCATACAATGACACACAAAATGACTCTGAGATCCTTGAACCGTCATGACAGCCTGTCATCTGAACAATCAATACTTTTCAGAGAGTAAAGCATTTTACATGTCACCAATAAAACATTGATCATGAAATCGCTCAATCATCTGCACGGGCTGCTGAGATGTGATATTCATCAATTATCTGTCATGTCAACTGAAAATGTGCCGTAACATGTATCATCTGCATGGCTAGCGTCATGTGGAAGGAGGATGAATCAAAACTGCTGCTCCAAACATTGATGAGCCTGAAAAGGAGGAATAATGCATCCTGGGCATCATGCTGCACAGTATCAGTTTGTCTTTCTCCATCCAAGTCCCCTTGGGCACTATCACCTTCTCTTAACCTTCCTGCTCTCAGCACATATCTAGTTTAGATAACAGCGGCTTTCTCATCCTGTCATTTTAAACCGATCAGCCCGTTCAACCATTTTCGCTTGTTTCAAATTATCAAGTGGGCACTTAGTCGACAATCTAAATTAAATCTGTAACTCCTAGAAACGTGAGACCTCAAAGAGTACAGAGAGGTCAACTTTTATGGATCTTCTCATTATGGCAATGACAAGTTTCTCTTTGGACCAGGAATATATATATACAGTACAGACCAAAAGTTTGGACACACCTTCTCATTCAAAGAGTTTTCTGTATTTTCATGACTATGAAAATTGTAGATTCACACTGAAGGCATCAAAACTATGAATTAACACATGTGGAATTATATACTTAACAAAAAGTGTGAAACAACTGAAAATATGTCTTATATTCTAGGTTCTTCAAAGTAGCCACCTTTTGCTTTGATTTCTGCTTTTCACACTCTTGGCATTCTCTT
This sequence comes from Rhinella marina, assembly GCA_900303285.1. NCBI lineage: Eukaryota > Metazoa > Chordata > Amphibia > Anura > Bufonidae > Rhinella > Rhinella marina. The sequence continues at coordinate 56,171 of ONZH01011576.1, forward strand.
GATAAGCTTCAAGAGGTAGTCACCTGAAATGGTATTCCAACAGTCTTGAAGGAGTTCCCAGAGATGCTTATCACTTGTTGACCCTTTTGCCTTCACTCTGCGGTCCAGCTCACCCCAAACCATCTCGATTGGGTTCAGGTCTGGTGACTGTGGAGGCCAGGTCATCTGGCGTAGCACCCCATCACTCTCCTTCTTGGTCAAATAGCCCTTACACAGCCTGGAGGTGTGTTTGGGGTCATTTTCCTGTTGAAAAATAAATGATGGTCCAACTAAACGCAAACTGGATGGAATAGCATGCCGCTGCAAGATGCTGTGGTAGCCATGCTGGTTCAGTATGTCTTCAATTTTGAATAAATCCCCAACAGTGTCACCAGCAAAGCACCCCCACACCATCACACCTCTTCCTCCATGCTTCACGGTGGGAACCAGGCATGTAGAGTCCATCCGTTCACCTTTTCTGCGTCGCACCAAGACACGGTGGTTGGAACCAAAGATCTCAAATTTGTTCTCATCAGACCAAAGCACAGAATTCCACTGGTCTAATGCCCATTCCTTGTGTTCTTTAGCCCAAACAAGTCTCTTCTGCTTGTTGCCTGTCCTTAGCAGTGGTTTTCTAGCAGCTATTTTACCATGAAGGCCTGCTGCACACAGTCTCCTCTTAACAGTTAGGAGCTGCTGTTAACCTGTGATTTCTGAGGCTGGTGACTCAGATGAACTTATCCTCCGCAGCAGAGGTGACTCTTGGTCTTCCTTTTCTGGGGCAGTCCTCATGTGAGCCAGTTTCTTTGTAGCGCTTGATGGTTTTTGCGACTGCACTTGGGTACACTTTCAAAGTTTTCCCAATTTTTCGGACTGACTTACCTTCTTTTTTTTTAAAGGAATGGTGGTCACTCATTTTTCTTTACTGAGCTGCTTTTTTCTTGGCATAATTAAAATTCTAACAGTCTATTCAGTAGAACTATCAGCTGTGTATCCAGCTGACTTCTGCCCAACACAACTCATGGTCCCAACCCCATTTATAAGGCAAGAAATCCCACTTATTAAACCTGACAGGGCACACCTGTGAAGTGAAAACCATTTCAGGTGACTACCTCTTGAAGCTCATCAAGAGAATGCCAAGAGTGTGCAAAGCAGTAATCAAAGCAAAAAGGTGGCTACTTTGAAGAACCTAGAATATAAGACATATTTTCAGTCGTTTCACACTTTTTTGTTAAGTATATAATTCCACATGTGTTAATTCATAGTTTTGATGCCTTCAGTGTGAATCTACAATTTTCATAGTCATGAAAATACAGAAAACTCTTTGAATGAGAAGGTGTGTCCAAACTTTTGGTCTGTACTGTATATATATATATATATATATAATTTTAGTAGGTCTAATGCTTCCTGTTTTCTGCAGCTCACTTGTCTGCTTTGCTGTGTAGACTGGAGCAGATGAGCAGAGTGGGGTTTATTGACAGTACTGCTGTAAGGAAGGAGAGTAGATGTTAAATCTAATTTATAGAATGGAAATACATGAGACATTCCCTTGAAGAAAAGAATGGTATTGTTAAAATCAAAATTCAAAAAATTCAGAAGGTCAACCTGAATTTTCCAAAAAGTTTTCGTACCAACAACCCTGAATTTTCAGTGACTCGATGTGGGAGAAAAAAAAGAAAGAGAGGCACACTGGACCAGAATCAAATAAAATTTTTTTTATTCATCTCTGGATATAGTTGTGTGCATCAAGCCTAGAGGGAGGCACATGGTTCCCTACTGTTCCACATTACATAGCTGTTGACTCTTCGTGTCAATCCTACTATGGCAGGGATGCCCAACTTGCGGCCCTCCAGCTGTTGCTAAACTACAACTCCCAGCATGCCTGGAAAGCCTACAGCTATTAGGGCATGTTGGGAGTTGTAGTTTTGCAACAGCTGGAGGGCCACAGGTTGAGCAACCCTGTACTATGGTATTGTACCATTTAAGTCATTGGGGCTGAGCTGCATTCCTACACACAGTTGATCGAGCAAAGAGAAATTGTTTCTGGGAAGAAAAAACACAAAGGGGCACATTTATTAAGACCAGTGTTTTAGACACGTTGGTCTTATTAAGGCTCTGCACTGGCAGTGGATCCACTGCAGTTATGTAGAGGTACTGGCCTTTTCATAACTTTGGCAGATCCACCGTCGCTTCTAAATGTAAGAAAACTTTCTTGCTTCTTTCTTCTTTCTTCTTACATTTAGACATTTTTCTATGGCTAAACCAGGCATAGAAAATGATGAATAAGATGAGTCTACCAGCCCGCCCCCTTCCCCGCCCACGTCATGTCCACTTTTTTAGACCTGGCGTGGGTGAGGAAAAGTTGCAACGGTTAGTTGCGCCGAAATCTGTGTCTGAAATACACCTAATATAGGCGTATTTCAGCTTCATAAATGATCCCCAAACTTTTTTTCCTTTTTCAGACAACACCTTTATGTTTTATAAAATCACTTGTCGATTCCCTTATGAATATGGTGGGTAGCTATTAATCTGCTGTATTTTGTGATTGCTCCCATTAAGCAAATAGATCTGAGTCAAAACCCACCTCATACGATGCAGCAGAAACCATTGAAGTTTCTGCCACTGTTCAATGCCACAGACCTGCCCGCAGCTTAGCTCCATTGAATGGAGCTAAGGCATGAGCGTACAGCCAACGGCTTCAGCCAACGGCGTACAGCCAATGGCTTCAAGCGGCAGCTGTTCTCATACAGCACCAAGAATGGGCATGTCACAGCTTTAAAATGCCAGTCTGTGGTTCAGCGCTGCCGCCCATTGAAAACAATGGGTGGCAGACACCACGTTAATTGCGCTGTGTGAACAGATCCTAATAGACTTTGTGCCATTTTGGCTGGTAGGAGAGCAGACCTGCCCTTCCATAAGGCAGCATATTCAGATGACATATTCATATTAAGGTGAAGTTGGAAGAGACAGCTGTCATTAACCCATATCATGTGTATGGCATACTTTAAAGGGTTTATTCTGTTAAGGCAATGAAAATGGGGGGGGGGGCTTTACTTCCTACTTCAATGGAATGGGAGAGACACGTTCCAGTCCATTCAACTGAGTGGGACTGTTGGAGGCAGAACAAACCCTCGGCTATCTCTGGCAAACCCATAGAGATTAATGGAGTGGAAGTACATATGCATGACTACCACTCCATTCAAACTGGGATGTAGAGGCCCCCATTCTTGTGAGGTAGGACGTCCGCTGATCAGACTTTTATTCCCTATTCTGTAGTTTTCCTAATGGGACAACCCCTTTAACTCCATGTACCACCAACTGATGTTGGGAAGATGTCCGTGATTCCAACATATAAGTAGAAGAGGTGTACAAATAGTGTTTTCTGTTTATTTATTGAAATGAGAGATAAAAGGAAGGGGGATCGGTAAAAATGTAGGTCATCCTCAAAGCTGACATGTGAGTTATGAATGTTTTGATTGACAGTGATTATAGATCTTCAGTGAATGCAGAATTTGTGTGGGTTAGAAAATGAAGGCTTTGACATTTAGGCTACTTTGCCTTATGCTTTACAACGGAAGGTTGTATAGGAACATTATCTCATTGACATCGCTGTAAACACGGTGAGAAATGATGAGTTGACCTTTGCTTCTTTGCCTTTTACAGACTAGAATATCTGGTCTGGTGAAATGTGTTAAATAATATGTATTTCATTTTATTACCTGCAGAAAGCAGATCTATCCTCTGTATTGTATGAGTTACGTCTGCTATGACATCTCACCTCATAGTACGAGTCCCCAGAGTATGTTTTATAATTGCCTTCTCATTGATTTGGGCTTTGTATTCATTTATGTCCATAAAATGATCGTTGACTTTTAGCTTCCTTATTTATATTACCCTGGTTTGTGAAGGATTTTGTCATCAGAATTCAACCTTTAAATACAAATTAGACTGTGGGGATATCTCATTCTTCTTGGATAGACCTGTGGGTCTGTTTCACACTTTCTTCTGTCACTGCTATAAGTCCTATATGACCCTTAGCAGGACTTCTACCAGGGCAGTACAATCGATACTGCTATCAGGGCCTAGCCTAATTGGGGGCCCCTCTGCTAGCTCATCATCAGGAGAAGCAGCCACACAGGGGCAAACATAAAATTCTGTCTAATGACACCACTAGGGAGAACTCATGGGAACCATTCACTACAATGGGAACTATATAAATCTATGCACAGTGTGCTCCCCGTAGTGGTGCCTTCAGGTAGCCAAGAATGGAAAAAGTTAAACACAAGGGGAACATCGCTACTGACATATGACATGGTCTCTTTTACTACATAGTTTTCTTTACATGGGGTCCTGAAATTTCTGATGGCCAGAATTATGGCACTTGGTGCTAATACACTGCTTGGTACATTCTAATAGTTTTAGATCCAGAGAGTACCAAGTAACCATGGAACCCCACAGGAAAGCCATAAGTGGGCCTTAGTCTTCATCAGACCTCCAAATTAGACCCCCAATCAGACCTCAGATCAGATCCCCATATAAGACCTCAGATCAGACCCTAATATCAAACTTCAGATCAGACACTCATATCAGACCTCAAATCAGACCCCCATATCAGACCGCTACTTGACCCCCATCAGAGCTCAGATCAGACCCAACCTTGTCAGAACCCCATATCAGACCCCCATCAGAGCTCAGATCAGACTCCCATGTCAGACCCCCATGCTAGATCTCAGATCAGACCCCCATCAGAGCTCAGATTAGACCCCCATCAGAGATCATATCAGACCCCCTTTATAGATAAAATTAATTAATTTTTCTCTCTTGCTTTACTGCCTCTCAGCAGATTTTCCAGTCTCTCCTGTCATCACCGCTTCCTGGCCTTCTCTGGGCCAGCACTGCACTGTGACCTGACTGCATACAGCAGTTGCGCCAGGAGGAAGACCAGGGAGCAGTGAGTACCTCACTACAGTCACCATAATGGATGCGCTCACCAGTAGGAGCCCTGCCATTTTTCCCACACTTTTTGGTGGAAAAAGTGCATCTTATAAAAAAATAATATACAGAATACTTAACTTTTAGTGAATTAAATGGCAAAATAAATTGGTATCCAATTTAAACTTACTGTACTATGATAATGTAAAACTTCTCCTGTAATGTCAGGCCTATTTATTACTAGGCACCATAGATCATCTTTAGTAAAATAATTCTATATTCTGCAGAAAGTAACTAGAAATTTAGGCTCCTTCAAAAAGGTCCACCGACCTGGCTCAGTTTCCTTACAGCTAGAACTGATCCTATAGTTTTCTATGGGATCATTCATATACAGTGCGTTGCGAAAGTATTCGGCCCCCTGGAACTTTTCAACCTTTTACCACATTTCAGTCTTCAAACAAAATAACATTTTATATTTTTGGTGAAGAATCAACAACAAGTGGGTCACAACTGTGAAGTGGAACGAAATTTATTGGATCATTTAAACTCTTTTTGTAATAATAAAACTGAAAAGTGGGGCGTGCAAAATTATTCGGCCCCTTTGCATTAATACTTTGTTGCGCCACCTTTTGCTGCGATTACAGCTGCAAGTCGCTTGGGGTATGTCTCTATCAGTTTTGTACATCTAGAGACTGAAATTCTTGCCCATTCTTCCTTGCAAAACAGCTCGAGCTCTTTGAGGTTGGATGGAGAGCGTTTGTGAACAGCAGTTTTCAGCTCTTTCCACATATTCTCAATTGGATTCAGGTCTGGCCACTCTAAGACCTGGATACGTTTATTTTTTAACCATTCCATTGAATATTTTGCTTTATGTTTGGGATTATTGTCTTGTTGGAAGATAAATCTCCATCCTAGTCTTTTGCAGACTCCAACAGGTTTTCATCCAGAATGGTCCTGTATTTGGCTCCATCCATCTTCCCATCAATTTTAACCATCTTCCCTGTCCCTGCTGATGAAAAGCAGGCCCAAACCATGATGCTGCCACCACCATGTTTGACAGTGGGGATGGTGTGTTCAGGGTGATGAGCTGTGTTGCTTTTACTCCAAACATATCATTTTGCATTGTTTCCAAAAAGTTCGATTTTGGTTTCATCTGACCAGAGCACCTTCTTCCACATGTTTGGTGTGTCTCCCAGGTGGCTTGTGGCAAACTGTAAACAAGACTTTTTATGGATATCTTTGAGAAATGGCTTTCTTCTTGCCATTCTTCCATAAAGGCCAGATTTGGGAAGTGTTCGACTGATTGTTGTCCTATGGACAGACTGGCCCACCTCAGCTGTAGATCTCTGCAGTTCATCCAGAGTGATCATGGGCCTCTTGGCTGCATCTCTGATCAGTCTTCTCCTTGTTTGAGATGAAAGTTTAGAGGGACGGCCGGGTCTTGGTAGATTTTCAGTGGTCTGATACTCCTTCCATTTCAATATGATTGCTTGCACAGTGCTCCTTGGGATGTTTAAAGCTTGGGAAATCTTTTGGTATCCAAATCCGGCTTTAAACTTCTCCACAACAGTATCACGGACCTGCCTGGTGTGTTCCTTGGTCTTCATGATGCAGAACCCTGAGACTATCACAGGGCAGGTGCATTTATACGGAGACTTGATTACACACAGGTGGATTCTATTTATCTTCATCAGTCATTTAGGACAACATTGGATCATTCAGAGATCCTCAATCAACTTCTGGAGTGAGTTTTCTGAACTGAAAGTAAATGGAATTATTTTGCACGCCCCACTTTTCAGTTTTATTATTACAAAAAAAGTTTAAATGATCCAATAAATTTCGTTCCACTTGATAATTGTTACTCACTTGTTGTTGATTCTTCAACAAAAATTTAAAATGTTATATCTTTTTGTTTGAAGCCTGAAATGTGGCAAAAGGTTGAAAACTTCCAGGGGGCCGAATACTTTCGCAAGGCACTGTATATCCGGCACATCACTTGTGATTATTGATGTCAGATAACGCCAAAGTGAAAAATGCTGCATATTGCGTTTTTCTGTCCAGTGCTATGAGTCTATAGATGTCAGACTTGTGCACTATGTTTCTACACCCTAAGGTTTAGCAATGTAAATTGTCCCGGCACATGACTGTTTACTGTAAGCTCAACATAACTTTCTCTGACCCTTTTCCGTCCTTCTGTTTTACTTAGATACAGTACCTATAAATGTCACAAGACATGCCAGAAATATAAAGTATCGCTCTATTTTTATCATCAGTTTTTCACTGACTAAGGACGTTATGCAATTTGGTGTCAATTTTAGATGTGTTAGAACGATCAGATCACAACTGCATGAATCAATGTAAAATATATCTTTATTTCTTTAAAGGGACAGTCTCATGATGACGATGCCTTTCTGCCACATTAGGGGATATAGACATTAGAGAGGAGTTATAGATATTATAGAGGGGTCCCTCTTTTGGGTCCTCTGCCTATTAGCCATAGTAGAGAGTTGATCACAAAGAGTGGCTCTCGCACTGGTGGAACTGGCTCGACCACAACTATATGGTAGGCTGTTCATCTGAATGAGAATGATTTAAAAAGCAGAATAAGACCACCAAATTAAGTAAAAATAAAAATAAAGCCAGGTAATTCCCTTGGCTTTCCAGCATGGCATCTCTGGCCATTATTTGTGTTATATCACTGCTGCTGTAATGTGCCATATACCCCATGTGACCACTGAAGCCAGTCAGCGGTCTATGCCCTCTCATGGTGTATACCACTGAGGCCACTGATTGGTTCCAGTGGTAACATGGGTTGTATGGAAATGCCACTACTGCAGCCATGTAAACATGGAGAGCTGTGCCAATGGAAAAAGCAGGGGATTAACTGCTTCACTCTTAGTATACCAAGAAAATGGAATATAATGCTACATTTGCAGCAAATGTATGGCCTGTCAAAGATTCCTTAGCATTAACCTGTGATTGTGGGAGCTTCTGTAGTTGGATTCATGTACATCAGCAGGCCAATTTTGATATAGAAAGAGGTTGTAATGTGTAGACAACCTCTTTAAAGTCCTTTTTTTACATTGTATTTTAGGCTGCACTGCGATGTGGTTCGGCTGCTGGGAGTTCCCATGATCAGTTGTTGTGGTAGGGGATGTCGAGATCAGCTTAACATGCTCTGATACAGCATCTGGACAGGTAGAACTTATACACCAGACTTCATTGCTGGACAACTCATCTGGCAATATTCATACTGCATATAATATTCATAGTATATGGTACAGAGTGGGTAGTTACAGGGTTATTTTAGTCTCTCATACTGTGGTCTTGTGATTCAAAGTGTAGACATACATCCTCCAAAATACAAACAACAGATTGAGGCCCTTGAGAACCATATGTAGCCTCCGTCTTGGAATGATTAACTGCCAAAAAAAGGGTTTAAGGAAAGATGACATCAATTCCACGACTTTTAGTTCTCTTTTTAGGACAGCTACGGAGTTGTTTGATTATCATGCTGTCGTAGTGTGATGATCCTTCTCAATGCTCTGTGTTTGTGCCATGTGGAGAACGTGGTGATTGAAGTTGGAAGCTGAGAAGATCATCTTCTGTGAGTCCATAAATGTTAAGCATTCTGTTCTTTTGCTAGTTTAAATCTCAGAATCTTGAGCATGTGGACTACAGTACAGTCAGAGTACACGTCCCTCCATTAATTGTTTCTCCGTGAAACTGTTTCCTGTGAAGGTGTCGGAGTTGATTTTCTGTTGGCTCCAAATGTATTTGTGTGAAAGCGAAACAATCAGACGTAAAGCAATTTGGGTTTTAAATTACCAGAAAAGCAATTAGAAGTTATGCAGAAACAAAGCACATTATACAAAGCCTCGATAAAACATGACTACGGGTTTTAAGGGATTAAGGCTTGTATACATGTATTTCCTGTGCACTTTCTGGAATAATACTTCATGTTGCACTGAGCAGTAAGTATCCATTAAAGGATATTCTGCTAATTGCTGCACTTTATCTTCTATTGTTAATGGTGTAGGTCAGAATTTTTGTATTTATCAGTTGGTTTCTGATCATTTATGATCTATTGAATAAGAAAGAACAGGACAGAATCGTTTAGCTCAGGGTTTCTGTAAAATGCTCTGATAGCAGTGAACGAGCAGGTGCAATTATACACTAAATGGGCCGCAGGGTCATAGCCATAAGGATTACAATATAGAGGTAGGAGTCACATCTGGGTCTTGATGCCCAAAAAGCCTCTCTGCCACATAAGACACCACTATGGTTTTTCATTGGGGCTCTGATGTGCATGTAAGAGTGCCAGTGAGAGGGTCTGAATGTACCATACATTTTTGTATAGTGTGCACTACATGCAACTAGAAAGCCTCGTGTCAATGAAAATCCTAGCTACCCAATGTTCATTTGGAGATCAACCAATACCAACACAGTGATGAGCCATCCTTAAAGAGGTTTTCTGTTTTGTATCAACATACTGTAAAATAATCATTGATGAAGGTCTCTGTAATTTAGTAATGTATTTCTTTGACCTTTATTGCTCCTATCTTCTGTTCTGGGCTGTGGTCACATGACCATGTCCATGCAGCTCTTTATTACTTCCTGTGATGTTATTTCCATGGGCGTGTCAAAGCCACAGCAGGGGCAGTGGCTAGAGCTGTGAAAAAGGAGAAGTGCATCATGGGTTTGGTTAGAGACAGCAACCGGAATTGCTGACATACAGGATGTAGACAAACCAGAGTGATTGTTTTAAGCGGTGAAAACAAGTCAGGAGAGCCCAAATGGCGGAAAAAAAAAGCATGGGAAAGATGTGCATGAGATGAAGTAACTATATGAGCATATCTGTTAAAAACCATACCAGACAATTCCTTTAAGGGGGTAATTTGATCTAAAATTGACAGGGGCTGTACAGGTTGTAACATGAAAACTCAACGTATCACGGTGTTTAGGTTCCAGCTCCCCAGTGCCTTCCCTGCTGGACCGGATGTTTGACATGCCTTCTTCTACATGTACTGTACATCACTGCTTGGCTTGTATTTTATTTGATATGTGTAGTGATGATCCATCTTTAAGTGATTCTGCTCATTTTATCTACACTGCAATACAACTTAAACCTAGTGTATGTTAGCATAAAAGGCCCGGATCTGCTCTGGATGCTGATTGCTTGGGGATAAGGGTGTCAGCAAAAAGAAAAATGGCTATGGCAGCATACTGAACCGTTAGCCATGGTCAAAGTAAGTCTAGCTATTTCTCTCCATCCATTCCAACAGGGATTTTAAAGTGGTTGTCCAGAATGTAAAAATCGTACTTTATATCTGGCATTGCAGTTCATTCCCGTTCACATGGTGTTAAAGGCATAGCCCATGGGAGACGAGGTGCTGTTTTTGAGAACTTTTCTAATCCCAGGTAGCCCATTTAATGTGTTGAACCCTAACACACAACTTGTAAACTGTTATTTCAGTATTATTAGGCAACACCACATTGTCACCACTGTAATGCCTGTGCTGCCTATGTCTGTATTCTGTAAACTTGCCAGGAGTTTGCATGCTAAATCATAGGCTTATTATACCATGAATTAGCCTTAATTTAAAAGTAATTAAAATTAACAGGTGAAAAAAATGACATTATTTTATAAGTGATTGCAATAAAGACTTATCCTAGTAATGTGTCTATAAATATAACCACAGATCTTTCCTGAAATTATAAGAATTTCTTTTTATATATATGGATACTGTGGCATCTGAAAATAGACATCGAATGGGACTATGGGTTCATGAATCTGGATTCAACTGTGTTTTATTATTACAAATTGGAAAATATTTTTTTTTCCGAGATATTAATTAAAAATAAATCTAAAAAAATAAAGCTAATGTTTTAATTTTAGGTGGGGCCCCTGAAACATAAAGGCTGAAATCAGATTGGTTGCTATGGGCAATTCCTATATTTTTCTCTTTCACTGGTCCATATGTGGTCCTGGTTTTACAAAGCTGTATTCCTAAACCAAATAACCTTTGATAAAAAGATATGTTTGGTAATGGGTCATATGAATGCAGGGAAGCTGCTGATTTCACATCTGACCTGGACGTATGACCTTCCTTTACAGGCTTGGTCTTTATCCCCCCACCATTATTGAAGCTCTAAGGAAAATACGTGTGACATTCTCAGTTTCCTGCATTCGGCTAAGCACAGATTGTCAGCCATCTGCCTCACAAATGTACAGGGAAAACGGCAGAAAGTCATGAAGAACATTGTGATATTGAGTCTTGATCCACTGTCCCTGCCAGAAAGTGGAAAGAACTAACATAGATAATGATCAATGATATACAAGAATGAATTGAAATGTATAAATATACGTATATGTGCACTTAGTGTACAAGTGATATCTATAGACTGATAGAAAATGTAGCATGCAGCATTTTTTTGGCCGGCACTATTTTATATCCAGCATAACAACTGATACGCCTGATAAATATGAATGATCTCATATAAAACAATGGGACCACTTCTAACTTCAGTTTACCTCTGGTGTTTCTGCACCATGCCATGGGAAAACTGAACTGGATCAACGGACATATGCAAAAGGGCCCAAAGGTCTCATCTTACGCTACAATAAGCACATCATGCTCTAAATGATCAATGATATACAAGAATGAATTGAAATGTATGAATATGGGTAAACATTGTATATATGGAAGTCAAAAGATAAATCTGTAGATGAACCTCTTTTTGGTATTTATGGATTTTTAGCCCATCTTCCATAGTGCTTCTTTTAGTGTGACATTATAGCAACCAATTGCGACCACAGCATAAGGCGATCAGGGGTAGATACAGAGGGGTTCTCGGCCCTAGCCGATGAAATGATTCTTAGGGCCCACCTTTAATCAACATCGAACCTGTGCACATGTACATCTAACAGGATTATTTTAATTTAGTTATCACTCTCAATTTATTTATTTAAAGAGATCTTAGAGGAAAGTGATCATCTTGAAAGCCAGTTAACAATGGGAGTTGTCTTCTGTTGGTTCTTTGGGTTATTATTGTGTCAAAATCCTGACCCACCAGAGGATCTTCTGATATCTTGGTAAGCCATTCCATTCTAGTAAAAAATAAATAAATAATGACTACCCTGCTTTTGGCATTGGTCCATCCTACTACAGTACATCCTTTCTACTTTTTTTTTACAAGACAGTCTAGTGTTTACTCATCCCTATCTTTAAGTGCAAGTTCTCCCACTTAAAAAGATGAGAGAGGCCTGTAATGGACATCATAGGTAGACCTCAACTATGAGAGACAAAATGAGAAAACAAATCCAGAAAATCACATTGTCTGATTTTTAAAGAATTTATTTGCAAATTATGGTGGGAAATAAGTATTTGGTCAATAAGAAAAGTTCATCTCAATACTTTGTTATATATCCTTTGTTGGCAATCACAGAGGTCAAACATTTTCTGTAAGTCTTCACAAGGTTGGCACACACTGTTGCTGGTATTTTGGCCCATTCCTACATGCAGATCTCCTCTAGAGCAGTGATGCTTTGGTGCTGTCGCTGGGCAACACGGACTTTCAACTCCCTCCAAAGGTTTTCTATGGGGTTGAGATCTGGAGACTGGCTAGGCCACTCCAGGACCTTGAAATGCTTCTTACGAAGCAACTCCTTCGTTGCCCTGGCGGTGTGCTTGGGATCATTGTCATGCTGAAAGACCCAGCCATGTTTCATCTTCAATGCCCTTGCCTATTGAAATAGGTTTGCACTCAAAATCTCACAATACATGGCCCCATTCATTCTTTCATGTACAAGGATTAGTAGTCCTGGTCCCTTTGCAGAGAAACAGCCCCAAAGCATGATGTTGCCACCCCTATTCTTCACAGTAGGTATGGTGTTCTTTGGATGCAACTCATCATTCACTCTCCTCCAAACATGACGAGTTGTGTTTCTATCAAACAGTTCTACTTTGGGTTCATTTGACCATATGACATTCTCCCAATACTATTTGGAACATCCAAATGCTCTCTAGCAAACTTCAGATTAGCATGGATATGTACTGGCTTAAGCAGGGGGACACGTCTGGCACTGCAGGATCTGAGTCCCTGGCAGCGTTGTGTGTTACTGACGGCAGCCTTTGTTACATTGGTCCCAGCTTTCTGTAGGTCATTCACTTGGTCCCCCGTGTGGTTCTGGGATTTTTGCTCACAGTTCTTGTGATCATTTTGACCCCAGGGGTGAGATCTTGCGTGGAGCCCCTGATCAATGGAGATTATCAGTAGTCTTGTATGTCTTCCATTTTCTAACTTTTGCTCCCACAGTTGATTTCTTCACACCAAGATGCTTGCCTAGCAGATTCAGTTTTCCCAGCCTGGTGCAGGTCTACAATTTTGTTTCTGGTGTCCTTCAACAGCTATTTGGTCTTCACCAGATAGAAACACAGGTGCCCACATAGAAGATCAAAGCATCAGGAAGCAGGTAAGCATGATCCTTTCAGTAGGGGAGGCAAGCTGTTGGCACCTGTTAGAACGTAAGTATTCCTGGACAACCCCTTTAAGCAGAGATGGAAAGATTCTTTTAAAAGCTTTCATAGCTATCATCTGGTTCTGTGCAGATTATTCAAACAATTCAAAAACCTAGAAATGCATTTTCATTTTTAAGTGGGGCTTTTTTTTCTGCTGTGATATACTATAAACCTGAAGACATTTTTGTTTTCAAAAAGTCATGATTTTCTGCTAATTAATTATTGCAGAGATTGTACTCTGCACACAAAGCTTTTTATTCATTTCTTTAGGTGGCATGTCATTCTGGCAAAAACATAATCAGCAGCTTTGTGCACAAGGTATATGCAATTGACAAAGATGAGAAATGTCAGAAAGTCTTAGCGTTGGTGTATAATTGTAGGGATGTATACCTTCTGTGTAGTCATAAGCAGATGCAGCATTTTTCAGGCTAGTGAACTACCATCTGAAGAATTAGGGTAGTGGATACCTCAGTTGGGGGTTCAGTCATTTGCCTTGGAGCACCATTAGTTGTTCTTGATGTGCTTATTGTAGCGTAAGATGAGACCTTTGGGCCCTTTTGCATATGTCCGTTGATCCAGTTCAGTTTTCCCATGGCATGGTGCAGAAACACCAGAGGTAAACTGAAGTTAGAAGTGGTCCCATTGTTTTATATGAGATCATTCATATTTATCAGGCGTATCAGTTGTTATGCTGGATATAAAATAGTGCCGGCCAAAAAAATGCTGCATGCTACATTTTCTATCAGTCTATAGATATCACTTGTACACTAAGTGCACATATACGTATATTTATTGACTACGACTTCCTCTCTGGACACCACTGATGTACGTGCACCCAACCTTAGTTATATGGGGACTAGTTTGTATAGGTAGGCCTACACATACAATACCTTAGGAAGTTAAAGTACTTTGGAGGCAATTTTTTTATGATTGCATGTTACTCATTTTTGTCTAAATATCATTGTCAGGGCTGGGATACACAGATAAGGGGTAGTGATCCCTAAGCTTAATCCCAACCCCTTTCCCTGCCTATTGCCCGCTCAGGCTAACCCCTGATCCGACAACCTGAAGACTGGAAATACACTAGCAAAAGTGCGGGGGATGGGAAGACAAACAAGACAGACAAACAAGAACCAAATGGGTAGTCAGGTAGCCGCGTCAAAACCAGGAGAGTACGTCAGGAACAAAATCAGCAAGCAGAGAGAAGTAGTCAAAAACACGCCAAGGGTCAAAGAACATCAAGAGTCAAAACTGTAGAGCAAAAAATAGCAAACCAGGTAGTAGCAAGGAACTCCAAACACTGGCAGCTAGGTAAAAACCAGAGGGCCTTAAATACCTAGCAGACCCCACCCAACCAGCTGACTGGGAGGAGAAAGCCGGCTGGAGGAGGAGCCTGCCGAAATAGCGGACGAAGCCTGACCCCTGGCAACCACCTCGCCACCAGAGTCAGGGGCAGGACCAGCAGAACGGGTGCAATGACTGCTGGTCCTGACAATCATTTTTTCAATTGGCCTTTAATAAAAATATTGAGCTGTTCTGTCACAGTTAACTGTTTTTCTAGCTGTGTGACTGTAAACCTTATCTTATCAGTAAGATAAGAACAGAGCTACAATGAGTGTTTATAAGGGCAGAGAGCAGAGATAAGGGCCCTTTCTGCCCCTAGTCTGCCGGAAAAGAGAGAAAATCCAAAGGGTGCTACTAGAGCATGTCAGCTCTGTACAGAAAAAAAGTAGGCCATATTTTTAATAAAGACCAAATTATTTTTATCTCAAAATGAGTAAAATGCAATAAATGTCCCCAAAGGTGTACATAGCCTTAAAGTTTTTGGCATCATTACACCCAAAAATGTCAGCTTGTGAGTGGCTTACCAATAGACACTAGTTATCTTGAGGGAATGACCAAATGTGAGTACTGCAGCCTTAGATAAGCTCATATGTAGGCTTATCTTACTATATGTCACCTGACTGCTTCATCCAGTAGATCTCTTTCTGTTTTTGCACAGAGCTAAAATTACTACTATTACAAGACACATACTCCATACAATTGAGGGGAGGCTTTGTACAGGCTGAGTAGTGATTTTAAAGTAACCCTCTAGTTCAGACATAAAGTCTTACTATAGATGACACATGTATAGTCAACATTCTTGTGCCCTTCACTCCCTCCATACTGCCTCTATTCTGGTCTCCCACTGGATTGATTTCAAGATGCTTGCCATCATCTCAGACTCCCCCATGCAGAATGCTGTAGGAATGTTGAAGACATGCCACCCACCTAGGTCCACTGCCCTAGAATGCACCAATGCCAAATACATAGCCACTGTGTCTGTCTGAGGTCAGTGGATGGGTGGAAGTGTCTTGCACTTTCCTACAATACTCTGCATGGGTAAATCAGAGATAAAGGTGGCTATCATGAAGTGGGGGACCAGAACAGAAGAATGGAGGCAGCATGGGAGACATAGACGACACCAGATTTGTTGATAATACATGTGTCATGTATAGTCAAATTTTAGTTTGGACAGGAGGGTGGCTCTAAAGGGGTGCAAGAATGGAGGGTTTTTGGCAAAAAGCCCCCACTTGGCTAGACCTTACCAACTCCTTCTCCTCCCGGCCTGCGATGCCCTGCATGGCTCCCTCACTGGAAACATCCAGTTTGACATTTCCTGCAGCCAATCATTGGGCATGGCAATGAATGGCTCCTCTTATGCCATGACAAATGGGCACATGATGCAAGGCAATCCATTCTCTGCCGCTGCCAGTCAGTGTCAAACCACACATTTTCAAATCAGAGCAGCCCTGGAAGAGAAGGAGCAGGGAGCCAGCACAAGGAAGCAGGTAAGTAAGCTTCCTTTTACAGGTCCGACCACGTGGAGGGGTTTGCCAACCCCCCCCCATTCTTGCACAACCGTTTTAATGTTGCCATGTGGCCATAAGTTGCCAGAAAGGTGCTTGGATTGCTTGTGGGGTACAGTGACTCGGAAGATACATCTGCTGCCTTGAAGCACAGATTACATTTTGGGCACAGTTGCTTTGCATGACCTCATGGCTGCATAGTTTTCTCCCACAACACGCATACTGATAGGGTTATCAGCTTCTGATGAAAGTGACCCTAATGTGTATTTTGTAAATTTACAATATAAGCCCTGTTGAGGACAGCAATTGATGTATCATGTATAATCAACTTTTAGGTTTATACTTGACGGTGGCTTTAATGTTGCCATGTGGTCATAACTTGCCAGAATGGCGCTTGGATTGCTTGTGCAGTACAGTGACTCTGAGGATACATCTGCTGCCTTGGAGCACCCCAGTCCTAGGTTAAATTTTAAACCCAGTTGCTTTTACAACCTCATGGTTACATGGGTTTCCTCCCACAGCCCCCATACCGATAGGGTAATCGGCTTCCTATGAAATAGATTTTAATGTGTATTTTGTAAATTTAGTGACTCGGGCAGAATATGTTGGTACTATATAAGCAAATGTAAAGAAAAATGCATAAATGACATCAAGAAACTAGAATAAAAATACTTGAGAAAGATGTCCACTATAACTGTGACCTGACGCCAAGTGTGGGATGAGGTTAAACCAAAGTGCTGCCATTATTTGGTGAAGAACATTGCAGAGCTTTTCGTACAGTAAACTAAAACTTATCAGGGCCGTTTTCTCATTCTCGCTGCATGAGACGCCACTGTTCACAGTGTTTTACCAGTAGACAGTGTTTAGTAGACAGTTGATGATTTTCTTCTGCATAGCCCTAATGTGTTTGCAATCTTCATGCAGCCTTCTTCTGCTCTGCAAGCTATCTGTAGGTAAAATCTGAAGATGTCAAGTGATAAATTTGGGCTGTCAGAAGGAAAGTCAGCCATGTAATCACAATGTCAGAGAAAGCCGCTGAAGAGACAATGCTTCACTATTGTTCTGTCAGCTTAAAATATGAGTTCACTAGTCTTGTACCTTTCTCATAGAATTACAAAGAGAAGCAAAACAGCTTCTAATTAACAATAAAAGATGGCTCTGTAGTTGCAATGTGTAATGTGCTGAGGCAGCACATTAAAGAGGATGTTTTTTGAAATATCTGTTTCTGGAAAAGCTGGCGACAGTCATTATGGCTACTGTTACGACACTAACTTGAAAATTGGCCAACAGTCCTGATTTTGCCTGGATAATCCTGTGAATGGACCACAAAAGGACAGGGTTTATGCAGAGTCCAGACCATTTCAGGGATGTTCCTGAGTGTTCTTGAGATGGGGCTTAAATGCCCCGATCTTGAATACTTAAATGTTGGGTTATGAGCCCAACTTTCTTAGGTTCTTGAAAGACAAATCAGCAGTGTATTCAGTTGTATAGGTGTCTAGTAGTTAAAGGGGTTATCCCACGCATAATGTAAAAAATGAAAATCAGACATCATATAGTACATGACCTCTTTTTAACAAAGCTAGAAACAGCTCTATACCTCACTCTGTACCAGAGATCTCCCCATTCATTGCTCTGCTAGATTCATATCAAGCTGACAGCTCGGGGAGTGTCTTTTCTGCTGCAGCTCAGGAGGCGTCTCCATGCTCTCCCTATCACAGCTCAGGAGACAGTTAAAAGTTGAAACTGAGCATGTGCGGCCTGCTCAGTGACCAGGTCAAAGAAATAAGAAATTAAGTGGTCCTATACAGATACATTTTATTGAATAACTCAGTAGCTGTACAAAATTTTTAATGACATGCAATTACAAAAGTATTCAGATCCAGGTGCTGGTTTGAAAACTGTAGAATATTTTTCGTGGAACAACCCCTTTAACAAGGTTTTTTAAAGGGGTTGTCTATCTTTGTAACAAAACAAAAACAAAACAGTAAAAAAAAATACTCTTACATGGTCACCACTGCTCCATTCCAGAGCTGAGGGACCAATCTACGCTCCTGTAAATCCCCAACCTGTAAACTACCAAACGTCCAATTGCTGGCCTCAGCTGTGACTGCTCAGTCTCATGACTCTTGGGAACATGTCACCACTGACTCATTGGCTGCAGTGGTGCAAGTTTACAGGGGACCAGAAGAAGCATGGACTTCAATGTTATTTTAATATAATTGAAAATGAAAAATGGTACCATTTCCATTCTGTTACAAAAATGCTTCAGTTGTGAGATATTTCCATTACTTCATAATAATGGGGACCCCTGGTCTTCAATCTGCATAGTAATGTGCATATCCACCAGCTGAGATGGATGAGCATGGTCAAACATGTTCAGTTCCATCTAACTGCCACTAGCTATATCTACTGTTAAAAGCTGTAACAGTTGCATGGAGAGAACGTCAGAAAAAAGGACACATCCCCTGAGCTGCCAGTTTGAAGGGAATCTAGCAGAGCAACTAGAGCAATGAATGGGGAAATCTCTGGATCCATGTGAGGTACAGGGCTGGTACTAGCATTGTTACAAAGATATTTGCATGTATTATATTTTGCCTGATTTTCATTTTTTGCAACAGTCATGGCATAAACCCTTTTAACATTGATAGCTTATCTTTTGAATAGGCCATCAATGTTGGATCAGTGGGGATCCATCCAACAATGAGCACAATGAACGGGTTCATCGGTCCATCATTTTATGCACATTCTCCATGTGGTCAGCTGTGACAGTTACCCATGACAATGGCCCCTTCAGCAGTGGCAGACTGGGAACTTAAAGTGGCCCTGGAAAAGAAACTAAAAGTGGCCCCTATGTTGTAGGTGGGTCCAAATTGACAGAAGGACAGACAACACAAGTAGGCAGGGACAGCAATACCTTAGTGCATCACAAAATACCACCCCAGCAGAACCAAATACCACAGTGCAGCAAAAAATACTGCCACCCCCACTGCAGGATCCAACTGTATCACCTTCCCAAGAACAGAAGTAAAGTTGCATTCAGGAAAACACCTGTGGCTGCTGGCAAGCTGCAAAAGCACCTGATGCTTATAGCATTAATTAATGCTGAGAGGATCAGATGTACCCAGTCAGCGGCCATAAAGAGGGCTTAGGTGGCTCCTTGGGCATTGGCTCACTGGGATATTTCCCTGTAGGGTCTGTGGCCAGGCCGACCCTGCCCTTCAATGTTCTCATCTGTCCTCATCTGTCCTGATCGGTGATAGGGGTTCCATCCATCAAACACTGACTGACTACTAGAGACCATCAATCTTTCAGTCAAGGAGAACCCCTTAAATGATAGAACCTCTTTGATGATGAATTTTGGGTAGCATTGCTAAGATTCATCTGCCGCATACTGTATTTCTTCTTTTTTAACCTCTTACTATAGACAGTTGTTAGCTAACACCGCTATAATCCTGGAATATGTTTCATGTCTCTTTACTGCCAAAGTCATTAATACTTTTGAAACATCAGTGGAATGGAAACCCGTTCTCTCTAGCTCAGGAACTTTGTTTTATGCTATTGTTAGATTTGTTCTGCACTCTTGTCTGACCTGATGTAAAAGTGAGATTAGTGGAGTGTAACTACTGCCATTTCTCTATTATTTGTATGAGGAAAAATAATTCACGCACATCGTAGAGTCTCACATATTATTCTACAGCTGGAGAGCTGACAATAGTAAGGATGAAGACAATATAAAGGGTTATTCCAATGATAGGATTTAATAGTGTGTAAATAGGGTTTCTTAGAGCTAGACATTAATATCAGCAATTAATGGGTTTTGATTAAAGGGTTTGTCTGGGTATTTAATACTGATGACCTATCATCGGAGGGATCTTACTCCCACCACCCCTATCAATCAACTGTTTGAATAAACTGTGGTGCTCTGGGGAACATCTTCTTCCTAGGCCAGTGATATCACTATCATCGGTCACATGGTCTAGGTGTAGCTCAATCCCGTTCAACTGAATGGGCCTTTGTTTCAATACCAAGCACAGTCACCCTGCAAATTGACATTTCTTCTCTTGATCACCTGCAAAGAAGCCATGGCAATCACTGAAGCACCACAGCTTCCTCAAACAGCTGATTGATGGGGGTGCTAGGACTTGGACACCCACTGATCACATACCAATGACAAAACATACGTGTGCTCATTATTTGTGAGCATATTTTATTCCTTTGAATTTAAAGCTTCTGTAAAGTTCTGGAAAAATCAAGACTTCAAAGGTAAGGCAGGGACATAAAATATTCTGAATGGTAAGGGCAACCATTTTACTGAATGGATACATCTAGAGATGAGAGAATATTCACTTTGGCGAATATTAGCTGAATTTTTAAAAAGATTTGGTTCAAGTTGCGTTAAAAAAATTTGTGTTCTGTGAACATTCCCGTGAATACATACGCACGGGTGTACAAAGTGCATATGAAGCTTTAGTTTATTATTGTCTAGGCCCACAAAAATAACGAACATACAGTAAAAGTACTCGACTTTAGTGAATACCTACGCATTAGCGTACAAACTATTAGATGCGCAGCATTAGCGTACAAATTATATTATGCGTACGTAGCGTTAGCATACAAAGATTTAAGAAGAATCTTCCGAAGCGGCTCTGAAAAGATTCGGATTTGCTTCGATGTAGGAAAAAATGAAGATTCGTATCGAATCTACGAAGCGGCAAATAGATTTGCTAATCTCTAGACACATCCTATCCACCATGATCTAGATATTTATTCTACAGAATAGATCTTCCATTGTAGGGTGAAACAATAGTTCCACCATTAAATTAGGGCTTTGCAGTGGCTAACAGTAGTACTACAGTAATACTGACAATTAGTGGCGTACATAGAGAAGTAAGGGCCTCACAGCAAGGATCAAACCAGGCCCCCTACACAGGACAGAAGGGTTTCCTCCTAAACCCCTTTCAGTGAACCTTGGGCCATTTTTTCCACTGCCTTATTTTCTAAAAGTTGTTCCTTTAGAGGGTAGAATCCTGACCAAGTTTTCACTCCCAGTAGAAGAAGAGATAATGCCAACTGGGCCCCCTTTAGCCCTGGGCCCCATAGCAGTCACATGGTCTGCCGCTATGGTAGTTACGCCCCCTGCTGCAAATTTTTTCTTCTTGTTTTTGTATTTGAGCTTGCCTATGGTGTGTCAATTTATGTGGGAAGTCTTAAAAAAAAAAAAACATCTAAGAGCTCCATAGAAAATGCATAAATAGCTGTAGACAATGGTCAGTTGGGTTGCATTTCTTGCAGTGTGGGTTGAGGTATGGTTTTGACATGGAGAGACACCATTAAGCTTCAGGGCTTTCATGTCCAAAGCATATGGATATTTTTGCTTTCTTCCAAACTGTTATAAAGCCTCAGGCACTTGTAAAAAGAAATAAATAAATGAAAAGAAGCCATCGTCCTAGAAAGGCAACAGCCTGCTAGAAATTGACCTGAGATGAATCAGATGACATATCTGGAAACTGATATTGCCTTGCAGCATCTTGCATGTTTATCTGCGCTATGTGTCTTTCTTGTTTTTTTTTTACTCAAACCCCTGTACACCAAGGCCAACATTTTGCACATGAAAGCACGTTTTGATAAAAGCGCATTTTGATTAGCAATGCTTTTAGATGTTTTATTCAAAATAGCATTTACATATATAGATGAATCAAAGCTGAATACATAACAATAATTGCTGGTCCCCGAGGAACATTTAGAAAGTTTGGCAAGTTGTGTACATGTTGGAACGGCGTTTGCATTCTGAATACCATATGTTGCAAGTGATCATTTCTCAATGTTATCGCATGTTGCCTTTGATCGCTCAAGGGCCACATTCAATCTGCTGGGAAGAATAAAGTCATTAAAATAAAATCTTGTCCGTAGAGAAATTCATCAAAAATAATGACCATTGATTTGCATGACGTTTGAGAAAATATTGAATGGAGCAAAGATCAGAATTCTCGCCATTTCCCAAACTGTTTAAAGGGGTTGTCTCACTTCAGGCATTGGGGGGCATATCCTAGCACCCCACACATATTTTTAGAATGGAGCCCATAAAGTGATGTGCAGCTGCCCTCCATTCATTCCTAGGGGAATGCGAATATAGCTGAGCGCTGACTATTTTCGTCACCCACATAGGAGTGAATGGAGTGGTGGCCGCACTTGCTCAATGCACTTTCCATCAATTTCAGTGGGAGTGCTAAAAATAGCCAAGCATTCCGCTCAGCTATATTCAGCGTTCCCATATGAATGAATGGAGGGCGGCTGCCCATCACTTTGCGGGGCTCCGTTCTAAAGATAGGTATGTGTCCCAGAGGTGGGACCCGCACCTATCAGACATCGGAGGCATATCCTAGTGATATGCCCCCAATGTCTGAGGTGAGACAACCCCTTTAACCTCTTAATAGTCACGTTAAAATTGGGAAAACCCTCCCAAAAATGTCCCTTTTTTATTTTAGATTTTTAATATGTGTCTGCAGTAAATCTTGCTGGCGCACAACTCAGTGGATAATATAGTCTTAAGGACCAATAATATTTTCCCCCCTTTGTGTTCTAGCAGTCATAACTTTTTAATGTTTTCTTTTAAATATTTTTTTTATTTATTTTGCGGGATTAGTTGTAGGTTTTTTAGGAACCATTTTAGGGTGTTAAATATTTTTTATTATTTTATTTTTAAGGTGAAAGATAAAAAAAACAGCAATTTTTACATTACTTTGTGGATTTTTTTATGGTGTTCACTGTGTAGTAAAAATAATATAATTTTATTATCTGGGTCACTACAATGACGATAATGTCACGTTTCTATATATTTTTATAGTTTTTTTCATCTCTTCCTGCAACCTGTCAGCTGCTCCCTTATTCTCCTCCACACTGACAGGAGAGGGGGGGCTGCTTTAACTGCTCATATCTCTGGTTTGGTACCAACTAGAGATATGGGCTTTGTATTGTTTGAAAGCTGACATTCCAAGCTTTGATAGCAATATGTTCAGTATAGGGAAAAGATATCACTGATAGAAATTGGGATGTTGTGAATGCATCTGAAAGTGAAAGTAATTATTATTCCTGACTCGATTTCTAACAGTGATTTTCTCTGGAATGCCAGCTTTTAAACAAGACCAGTTGCATGTTTCTAGCTGCTACCATTCAGGAGAAAGCAGCATCTAAAGCAGCTCTCCTCCCTTCAGTTAGCTACTTTTCCCACTACCCCAGCCGGACTCAGGCAAAACAGTTAGGTAGTTAAGCACTGAGGGAATTCAGGTAACAGGTCCTGCCCGCTCCTACCCATAGACATTTTTTTCATGTTTTATTTATGTTTTTTCAAATCCTTTTTTTTTCTATAGAGAAGTCCATGGGAAATGCTAGAAAAAATAACACACAGGGCATGCTGTAACAAAAAAAGAAAACACTATGAACCTATGAACAAAAAAAATATGGATAGAGAGATGTATAGATAGACAGAATAGAATATAGATAGCAGGGTTTCTATTTAAATTAATGATCGGCTCCTATTAGATCGGCAAATCGTGTTAAAGGGAACCTGTCATCTCCAAAACACCCCCTGAACTAGAGTAAGCGGTGTATAGTGTAAGTGACATCGAGTCTGGTTATGTAATTTTTATCTTCATACTCACTTCCATTCTGACGCTGTGCTCCCACAGAATGGAAGTGAGTATGAAGATAAAACTTACATATTCGGATTCAGCATCACTATATAACGCTTACTATAGTTCAGGGGGTGTTTCGGAGATGACAGGTTCCCTTTAAAAATATAGAAATTATTAGTGTCTCTTTCAAGAATTGGGTTCAAAACACCTGAATAGTGTCAGGTCTGTTACCATAGCACCAGTCTTTTCATCCTACAGACCAGGCATCCAGCTTCTGGCAGATACTTCAATGAATTTTACTTTGAAACATTTCATCTGTAAAGTAGGGGGGATGATATATGTAGATTGCATCATACTGGATATGAAAGACCTTACAATTAATTATCTCCGGTGACTGCTCCGTATCACATTTACAGGGGTCTGGAAGCGGGTCGCTGTCACAAGTATATATAAAATTATGAAATGTTACATTGGAAAGATGAGACGTTGCACAAGATATGGATGTAGCAGGGTTAACACACAAACTCTTAACTCTTCGCATTATCTTTAAACAAAAGCCATAGAAAAGCGACTCACAGTATATGTACAGCTCCTCTACTCACTGTATATATACCATACCTCCCAACTTTGTAAATAAACAAAGAGGGACACATTGTGCAGTGCGATTTTTTTCTGAAGTAGACCAAGCCTCTATCTCCGCCCAAAACATAACTATACACCTAATCCCACCCAGTCCGCTTAATGCCCTCACATAGTAGTTATTCCCCCTTCTTTCCACCGCACAGTATTTATGCTCACATTGTAACGGAATTATGGCCAGCTGTGCCCCCAGTAATATGCCCAGTTATGTGCCCCCAGTAATATGCCCAGCTGTGCCCACAGTAATATGCCCTGTTATGTGCCCCCAGTAATATACCCAGATGTGCCCCCAGTAATATGCCCAGTTATGTGCCCCCAGTAATATACCCAGCTGTGCTCCCAGTAATATGCCCACATTGTGCCCCCAGTAGTATGCCCACATTGCTCCCCAGTTCAATTGTGCCCTCAGTAATATGCCCACATTGTGCCCCCAGTAATATGCCCACATTGTGCCACTCAGTAATATGACCACATTGTGCCCCCAGTAATATGTCCACATTTTGCCCCCAGTAATATGCCCACATTGTCTCCCAAGTAACATGCCCAGCTGTGACCCCAGTAATTGCCCACATTGTGCACCCCAGTAACATGCCCAGCTGTTCCCCTCACAGAAAATAAAAAAAAAACAGCTCATACTTACTTTGTTCCTAGCAGCAGCAGCAGCAGCAGGACATTGCAGAAAGATCCCTTGAACATACATGGATGACTGAAGCTCCTCTTCACTGTTAGTACATCTCTCTACTCTATGGACTTGCACTGGCTGTTGCTGGTCTGGCAGAGGGCATGTACACAAGGCCATGTACACATGTTTCACACTTCTGTACCGGAAAGCGGAACAGGAGCAGCAGCTTTGGAATCTGCTTATCCTGCCTGATATGTGATCATCTACTGCTAAGCCTGACTGAAGGCCAGGGCTAAGCTTAAGTCCTGCTTTCTGCTCTCTCATACTAAACCACCAGCACAGGGCTGCTGGCTGGTTTCACTATACTTCAGGCACACAAGGCAGCTGCTTCTTCTAGGTTAAGGTGGTCACCCATTTGGAGTGCCCATCAGCCCCACACCGCTGCATAGCAATGAAACCATGAAGGTGTCTGCTAGAGATTCAGGTCAATATGCTTGCAATCTGGTACGTCCTGTTCCCATAATCTCATGGCAGATCTACAGAACTGATCTCACCGCTACACTATAATGATTTTTCTTGTCTCCAGGAAATAAACGACAAGTTCTCCCCAGCAAAACTGAAGTCTGTAGAGGACAAACTGTTGAAAATTTTAAATAAAGATCAATTGAAAAAAAGATTTTTAGCCCAAGATAAGTAGAATGCAATAATTTAAAAAAAATGCCCAGATTGGTGACCCAAGCCTTTACGGCTAGTCTTACATGATGACTTGCGGCAAACCTAATACTGTAAGGCAAAAATTGCAATTAATGTTAGGGAATGTGGTCACGCTGAAATCCAACAGCTTTGAGTTCCTTCTGACTGTTGCGTTGCGGTTGCAGTAATCGGGCTGCTTGCGCCGCCACCACATTAACTATCATTTGATTCCACGGTGTGACATGGCGACCGCTCGGACACAAGCCCAGTGTCAGTAAGCAATTCAGCAACGAGCAAGCTTCCGTTTTATTCTCTTTAAAAAACCTTTCCCCTTGTGTAGCCCACATGGAATATGGTGGCCTTAAAACTCCTAATAAAAACCCAATGCATTTAGACGTAAACATACTTTTCATGGTTTCAGAGCTTCATCAAGGGCTTTCTTAGTAATTACAGCCTCATACAGCTCACTTGTGGATAACATAATTTCCGAACATGGAATGCAAGCAATTAAAGGCCTTGTTAAAAATGAATGTGTCCAGATTTCCCCAGTTGCACAGCGGAGTGGGAAAAAAAATTGTGATTGCGACCTTAACATATCTTGCTTTCCCATTCTTCATTCTTCACATCTGTTGCTATTGTTTCCATGGATACAATAAAGCTTAACTGGATTGTCATTCTCTTTTATATAGGACAGGTGGCACTTTTATTTCGCAGACACCAGACTATAATGCAGCGTGCTAATAAAATGTATACATCACACCTACTCAATGCGGGGAGATTAATTAGAATCAATTTACTTCTGCCATGATGTCTGATTCATATCTTTGTTGGCTGTAAGTGATGTATGAGTTCTTTAAGGGCAATGGAATGGCGGGTGAGGAGAAGGGAGGGGACACGGCTCCGGAGCACATCTGTCAGCCAGTGATGAGGGCTGCAAGACGCATTGGAGATATAAAGCATAAGAAAGATGCGCATAAGCTGATTATAAATGTCATAAAGTATCTTTTTAGAGGATTGGTGTCATATTTGTTCTGCTTCTCCTGTACAATGTGTTCTCAGATCTCCCAGCACACACTTATCTATCATTAGCACTATTCATTAAAGGGATTGTCTCATGGCAGACAACCCCTTTTAAAATAGAGTCAGTGGAGATCAGATGATTGCCCCATGTGAAACAGCTGACTTTGTGGTATTACATGGTATGTGGGATTACATGGCAGACACTAAGATGAATGACTATCCATGTTATAGAAGGACAGCTTGCGTCCACCAGAATAGCAGATGCTTGTAGAGATTGTGTCATGTTAGGTAGAGAATAGTACAGATCTGTACTTGTATCCACACCACTATCCCCACTTACTTGGACACTCTGTCCTAAATGATGGCCTCCAACTAGTCAATGGTCCCTACTTGGCAGTCAGAGGCATGGTCAAATTCAAAGCAAAAACCAAGTTCCAAAATGTACAAACACTAGTGTGGCAATGAAGGCCAATCACAGGCACCTGTTGCCAGAAGCTTCCTGTTTAAATCTCCAAGTGATAGGAAGCATGTGACACCAGCATCAAGCCTTATTGGTACGGCATCCCTTTGGGGGTGGTTGCAGCATCAATGGAACAACCCCGGAGTGGCCAGATTCGCGGCCAGAGCATGGACAGGTACAGATCCAGCTGAGCTAAAATGTCACAAAAAGGTTAACTTGAGAGAGATAACAGCACGAGATAACAATTGCACGAGTCCATTTTAGCTCAGCTAATACCTAACAGATTATCTCTGTTGCTCTAGCTCATAGAAAGATGTCATCAATTGGGGAAACTTCCCTTTATGATGTCCACATGTTCTAAAAGAGTATATGGAAAGGAGATATCTTCATGAGATACATTATCATAATTCATACTTATCAGCAGTCAGAAGTTAGCTTCCAGGAGAGGAGTGCCATGCACCTCCAAAATATTTCTTCTGCAACTCCTACTCCTTTCCTGGTAAGCTCTACCCCTTTTGTGATGCACATCCCTTTTAGTGCCACTTCACATCCCCTGAGACAAGGTATGGACACCAGAGCTGTGGCTAATGATGCATCAACCCAGCACCAGATACAGTTAGAGCTTGAGGGATCCAGTAGATTAGGCTAGCTCTTCCAGGAGTGCAGGAGCCTCCTGGACCATCCTGGAGAGTTGGCAACAATGTAATAAATTTAACTATTTATATTTCTTTCCAAATACTCAGGGTCCAATATAAGCATTGTTTGCTTGACAGAACCCTTCAGTGGAGAGGTATTCTGTTTACAGCAGATATACGTTATTGAAATGTTATACAGTTTTCTAATATACCACACTAAGGTTTTCATGATTTCTTACTGCTGTCGGGGAATGTATTTACTTCTAGGAGGATAAAAATCAGCCCTTGTTATGTGTGCACCTGCATCATCATCATTATATAATCAGGACAGATTTTCATATTCACTGACTACAGGTAGAGATATTAAAATAAGTAATAAATTCATACACAAAGTCTATGGGAAAATAAATAATGATGACATTTAGTAAGAAATGCCAGTATCTTTAAAACATATTTATATACTTTCTACAGCTGGGGTGAGGTTCCATGTTTGCAGTTCAAGCATATGATTAAAAGGGTTATCCCATGACTAATGTAAAAAAAAAAATAAAAATCAGACATCATATAGGGCATGGCAATCTCTTTCTAACAAAGCTAGAACCAGCCCTGTACCTCACATGGATCCAGAGATCTCCACATTCATTGCTCTGCTAGATTTATATCAAGCTGACAACTCAAGGGGAGTGTCTTTTCTGCTGCAGCTAAGGGGGCGTGTCTCACAGCTCAGGAGGCAGCTGAAAGATGAAACTGAGCATGTGCAGACATCTCAGTAGGCAGGACAAAGAAATAAGAAAAAGTAGGTGGTGCTATAGAGATACATTTTATTGAATAACTCAATATGCTAAATTTTTAACCTACATGAAATTATAAAAGTATTCAGATCCAGGTGCTGGTTTGAAAACCATAGAATATTTTTCATGGGACAACCGCTTTAAAGGGGTTTTCTGGAAAAGGACCATATGTACAGTTGTAGCTGTGCCTGGTGTGCAGCTTGGACTGATTTGCCCCAGGGAGGACCATGGTTCTTCATCCATCTGATTGGCAAATGCATAATTGCATGCACAAATGGCGAGGGAAGGGTACCTTTCTGGTATCTCCATGTACAAGTCCATGATGGTGACCTCACGATCACCTGCTGTAGAATGGCTGTGAATGATATCCACCCTCCAGCATTAATGGCTGAGATCGGACAAAACTCCAATCCTGGATGTTTAAACACTTAAGTACTGCCGTCAATACTGTTCATGGTGGAAAGGGAGGCTGTGGATAACTTAATAATCAAGATAGTTTAGGGCCCAATAAAGGCCCAGGCTGCCTAGATATGGTGTCTGTTAGAGCATACTGCAGGTACTGTATGCGGTAACAAATAACTGTGCATTTTACATACCCAGGCAAAATTGTACTGTCATATGGACATAATGTTCATTACAAAACTGTGAAATCCCTACAAGTACTATAATAATGTTTAAAAAAATAAAATAAAATAATGAAAAACTTTTTTTTTAATTAATAAATTTTATTTAGCCATTGCCACAAAAACAAATATACCTCCGCACACTTTTCTTGACCAGTACAATAAATGTACACTCTCTCTTAATTTTATTAGTGAAAGACATAAAAAATGGAAAAAGAAACAATGGGGGAATTGCCTTTCGTATGCATTCTGTCATATTAAAAAATATATGTACATTAGAGATGAGCGAGTAGTGTTCGATCGAGCCGGTATTCGATCGAATACTACGCTATTCGGCATACTCGATTTCAATCGAGTATAACGGCGATGGCGCACTTAGAATTCGTTTCCCCTCCCACCTTCCCTGGCGCTCTTTTTCCACCAATCAACATGCAGGGGGGGTATGACAGGCCCGCGGAGCACGCTGGCAGCGTGAAAACGGCGTCTACATGGATTGGCTGGAAAAACCATGTGACCTCGAATATTAAAAACTCAGCTCTTCCTGCTCATTCGCATATGCTGCGTGAACTTGTCAGGGACAGAGGCTGGAGAAGGGACAGATAGGTTTTAGCTGTTGGACAGGCAGGAGCGTGATTAAAAGCCCTTATCAGGGCTACTATAGTGCAGTACAGTGATAGCTTTACTACAATATACACTCTGCAGAGAACGGCTGCTGTATTCAGGGATAGCTGCTGGAGTAGGGACAGAGAGAGGCATTAGTGGTGTATTAGGTGCTCTGCTACATACAAAACTATATTTGGCACTACTGTTCTGCGTTCTTTTTGGCTGCAAAACCCTGTTATATACCTAGTGTGTATATGCACCATCTGATCTGGCAGTATACGGCTGTGAATTTTTTTTTTTTTTTTAAATACAGTTTATTTGGCTCTAGTGTTCTGGGTTCTGTGTGCCTGCAATACCCTTTTTGTATACCAGGTGTAAATACCCACCGTCTGACCTGTTAGTACACGGCTGTGTACCTAGAAATATAAAAAAAAAAAGGCCTTTTCATTGGCACCTGTACTGTGCGTTCTCTTGCAAAATAATTTTATATACGTGGTGTTAATACACACCGTCTGATCTGTTAGTACACGGCTGTGTACCTAGAAATATAAAAAAATAGGCCTTTTCATTGGCACCTGTACTGTGCGTTCTCTTGCAAAATAATTTTATATATACGTGGTGTTAATACACACCGTCTGATCTGTTAGTACACGGCTGTGTACCTAGAAATATAAAAAAATAGGCCTTTTCATTGGCACCTGTACTGTGCGTTCTCTTGCAAAATAATTTTATATACGTGGTGTTAATACACACCGTCTGATCTGTTAGTACACGGCTGTGTACCTAGAAATATAAAAAAATAGGCCTTTTCATTGGCACCTGTACTGTGCGTTCTCTTGCAAAATAATTTTATATACGTAGTGTTCATACACACCGTCTGATCTGTTAGTACACGGCTGTGTACCTAGAAATATAAAAAAAAAAAAAAAAGCCTTTTCATTGGCACCTGTACTTTGCGTTCTCTTGCAAAATAATTGTATATACGT
>ONZH01011577.1:0-12601 GCA_900303285.1 Rhinella marina
TTGGTTATAATGAGGACTATTGCTAAACTTTTTGACAGATAAGATTGTTACATAACTTGAAAATTATTACATTACATGATTAGGTAAAATGCAGGAACATAATTACTCAACGATATTGATAAAACATATTATTAACAGGAAGAAAACAATGTTCGGAGGTAGAAACCATATCTTAAAAATTGATTTCAAAGGCCTCATTCAAACCGTTTGGGTTGAGGCAGTTGAGCTTTTACGTCCAAAATATCTCTTGTGTTCGGATAATATTTCGACCAGGGGCGGACACAGACAGTAGTGGGCCCCTGTGCAAGGAATATACCTAGTACCTGGGAACCCCCCCCCCGCCGCTTCTCCCCCTACTCAGCCCCTCTGACATTTCATGCTCTGATGCTCGCCCTTGCCTTGCGCTGTTAAATGAAGGGCAAGGGCTTTTTTGTTTACATTTTTACACTGCTATGCAGAGACATCACTGGCGCTGATGGGCAGCTTTACAGGCTAGGATGGCTCTAAAGCCTGTCCATTAGTGCCAGTGACATCACCGGGCTCACTGCTAGGTGGAAGTCCCCCCTCCCCATAGTACCCCCAGTGGTAATAAGGCTCCCTACAGTGTACTAATAAGGCCCCACTATAGGGAACCCCTAATAGAAATAAGGCCAATCGATAAGGCACTCCTATGGAGCCCTCAGTAGTAATGCCTGCCACCACTGCTCACAGTATTTATAATGTTCCCTGCAATGCCACCTATAATTATAATGCCTCCTGCCGTACCCCCTAGAGTTATAATATTCTCTGTAGTGCCCCCATACATTATAATGCCTGTCCTCTCCCTCCAGTCTTCTATACCATGCAGTCCCATGTAAATAACACCAGTCCTCTCCCTCCGGTTTTCTATATGATACAGTCTCATGTAAATAACCTCTCTTCCTTAGTCTTCTATACCATGCAGTCCTGTGTAAATAACATCACTCTTCTCCTCCAGTATTTTATACCATGCAGTCCCATGTAAATAATACCAGTCCTCTCCCACCAGTCTTCTATATGATACAGTCCCATGTAAATAACCTTTCTTCCTTACAGTCTTCTATAACATACAGTCCCATGTAAATAACACCAGTCCTCTCCCACCATTCTTCTATATGATACAGCCCCATGTAACTAACCTCTCTTCCTTACAGTCTTCTATAACATACCATGTAAACAACTTAAATCCCCTTCTTTAGCCCCTCCAACACATAGTCCTATTTAAATAACATCACTCCTTACCCTCCAGTCCTCTATAATATCCAGTCCCATGTAAATAACACTAGTCATCTCCCCCCAATCTTCTGTAAAATACAGTCCCATGTAACTAACACCCCTCCACTAAAAAACACCTCTGCTGGCACTGTAAAGGGCCCCCCTTCCTCTCTGTCCCCCCTGTGCAGCTGAACCTGCTGCACAGGTGGTATGTCCGCCCCTGATTTCGACAGTTCGGTTTTACTTGCTCTATGGGTATAATTTTAAAGCCGGAAAAAAGGCCTTGGTGGTGTTCGGCAAAAACTGTTTAGGCCACTCCAAGTCTTATATATATGTTTTTTAATGTTTTATACTTTATCACAGAAAGGTTTTCAGAAGACTTGTACCTAGAGTGTCAATATCTACTCTGTGCGACATATATTTTTTACATTTATATACAGTGTATAGAGCTGGAGGCAGACAGCTCTGTACACTGTGTAGTGGCCATGCCAAGGTACTGAAGCTCAGATCCCATTCAACTTAATGGGAGCTGAGATTCAGTACGCTGGTACTGGAACCTACACAATGTACGGAGTCATTTGATTCTGCTTCATACACAGTTAGTTTCTGGTGCCATGGGACCCCAAAACAGCTGATGTCGGGTGTCGGACCTACACTGATCTGATATTGATGGCCTATCCTGAGGATAGGAGCCTAGAGAAACCATCAGTCTGGACATTCCATCATGAATCTATGACTTCTGAAACTTTCTCTTCCCACTTATCTAAATGTGAAATGTTATTTGTAATACTATGCCTAATCCAATTGAATTATCTATGAGAATACTTTAGATAACCATTGTAGAACACTCCTGTGAAATGTAGTACTATTTGATACATTACTTTAATTTTTTTTTACAGAAGACAAATGCATATTGGAAGAGATATACTAAGCACAAAAATGGTCTAAAAGAAGAGGCATGGTGAATGAAATTTGTGACAATTTTTTAAAAGTGATGTACCATCGATTGGTGTGAAATACTAGTACACTTTAATGGCAGCCAGGAAATCTGTGTCTGGCATGACTAGTGAGTTGTACAGTATCACATTTAACTTTGCATGTGCATAATATTGATAAATGATGTACAGTTTGTGCCATTTGGCCATATGGTTGGCTGATTTGAAAAGGTGCCTCTTACACACCAGTAGAGAAAAAGTACATGATATCTTTTTTATGTTCAACTTCATTATTCATTCTTATGTTATTGCACACTTTATGTACTCTAATCCAAAGGATATTGCATGTTGGCTATTATCCAGCTCAATTCCAGATTTAGAAAGCAAAATACACTGATGTAGCCTTAGCTAATTTGATCCCTGGAGTACAATCTATTGTTTACTGCAATGCAGAACTTGCAGCGTACAAAAATATATTTGTCTACAGCTCTGAAAGCTTCAGTAGCAGATCTCAAACTAAAGGGTCATTTAAAAACCCCCTGATTATACGGAAACCAAGGTTGGCACATAACAGGTAGGAAATAGTGTTAGGTTCCCGTTCTACAGAGATCACCTGGACGATTTGGTGAACAGGCCCAGATAATTTTGTACAAAATATATTTGCCAAGAATCTCTAATTTAACAAACAAGCATAGCATTAGCTCCAGAATACTTCATATCTCTATGGCATTTTGTGCTTTATCTGGTCAGCAGTGTGCCGTTGCATTGTATGTATTTTCCTTTTCATTGCAATCAGCCATAGCAACGTGCACCTGCACATTGGGATGTGCTGACTGAAAACCCCTCTTTTTTTCTTTGTAAGTTTGTACTGGAGGTGTGGCTACTCCATTTGGTCATGCACTCCTGACTAGCCCCGCCTGCTCCATAGGCTGATTTTAACTAGTGTAACTATAAAGCCGAGTGGACTCGGCATGCATGCTTGGTACCTGCATCCCTGTATTAGTGGAGGCCTTTGAAGCACTACAAATGGCAAAAGGCAGAAGGGACCCAGCATGCATGTGGAACTAAACACCCCCTGATTATACGGAAGCCAAGGTTGGCACATAACAGGTAGGAAATAGTGTTAGGTTCCCGTTCTACATAGATCATCTGGCATTTTGTGCTTTATCTGGTCAGCAGTGTGCTGTTGCATTGTATGTATTTTCCTTTTCATTTAAGAACCAGTTCATATGGGGATAGGCTGTAAATCTCATTTTGGCAAATTTACACTAGGTTTTGTGTGAGCATTCATTTGTTTCCATATACTAAAACTGGATCTGGTGAAGATCATGTCCTCCCTCCTGGATTATTTTAATTTATTTTACAAAATTTCTTAAAGAAGTATCAAACAAGCAATAAACTATGTACATTAATCAATAATTAATTGTTATAACTAAAAAATATTGGCAGGTAACGCCGTGGCCTTCTCCTTGCTTACCAAACACAGTGTCGTCCATTTGATAGTGGTTGCGCTTGGTATCACAGCTGAACCCCATTCACTTCAATAGGGCTGAGCTGCACCTAGTCCATGTGACAATAAACGTGAAATCACATGGCCTAGGGAAAGCTGTGAGAAGACCGCTGCGCTACTGTGAGCGTTGGTGCATTCTCAAACAGCTGATCGCAGGGGTCCTGAATGTCGGACCCTCACCAATCAGATACTGATGATCGATCCAAAGGATCGGTCATCAGTAAAAATATCTCAGAAAGCTGGAAATTTTGAGGGTGGCAGGTCCTTTAGACTCAATCCCCACTGGCTGTCAATCCTGGATTTGGAGGAGTTGAGGAGGGAGATTCAGCTCTATTGGGAAGTAAATATTGATTCAGCTACCCCAGATATTGTCTGGGACACTCTAAAGGCATATCTTAGAGGTATATTTATTAAAAGGATCTCCATGGAGAAGCGCAAGTTTAGAGTGAGAGTGGAGGAGTTAGCTAAGCAGTGCAATCAAGCGGAAGTAGAGTACACCCAAAATCCTACACCTTTTTTTCCGGACAGAAATTCTTCTGTGAAAATGGTAGACCTGGCAAATTGTTGGCAAGTATAATACGCAACCAGAGGGATAATAATAGAATTTCACACCTACGTACACAAGAATGTGATATTGTAGAGGGTACACCCAAGATTTTGGACGAGTTTAAGAGCCTCTTTGGGGAGGTTTACACCTCACAGGGGAGCCCTGTTCAGTGTGAATTGGATGACTTTCTTGAAAATATCCATCTCACCACTTTGCCAGAGGAAAACAGGGACCTCCTCGATCTCCCTCTGGTAGTGGAGGACCTTAGGGGGCTATTGGATCTTTTTCAGGTAATACAAGTCCAGGGGCTGATGGCCTTCTTTTGAGGTGTATAGGGTACTTGGAGAAGTCCTATTACCTAAACTACTTATTGTCTTAAACTATTCAAAAAAAAGGGTGCTTTACCGGACTCAATGAGGGAGGCCATAATAACCTTAATAATTAAAAAAGGAAAGGACCCTACAGGGAGGTAGTCCAATAGACCTATCTCCCTCCTAAACACTGATGCTAAAATTTTTGCTAAAGCCTTAGCTAGGAAATTCCAGTTGGTCATTGGTTCTATTGTACACCTGGACCAAAGTGGCTTTATTCCGGGCAGACAAATTAGGGGAAATTTAGACAGACTGTTTGCCAATATGCAGCTTGGAAATGGGGTTGGGCGCTCCATCCTGTCATTAGATGCCACAAAGGCGTTCGACAGGGTGGAGTGGCCTTTCCTTTTTGATGTTCTGGGAAGATTTGGCCTGGGTAGGGAATTTATAGGATGGGTCCGTAGTCTTTACTCCCTCCCTGTAGCACAGATCTTGGTAAATGGGGCCCATACGGATAAGATTGGATTGAAGCATGGGACCCGACAGGGTTGTCCCCTCTCTCCTTTGCTTTTTGCTTTGTTTATTGAGCCCCTGGCAACTTGCATTCGTGCTGATTGTAGAATTAGCGGCTTTGGGTGTAGATGTCCGAACGATAAGATCCTCCTCTACGCGGATGATATTCTTTTATGTTTAGCCCACTCCGAGAGATCAATTCCGGTCCTTATGGAGCTGGTAGAAAGATACTGTACCTTTTCAGGGTTAGCAATTAACTGCCATAAATCTGCTCTGCTGCCGATAGATGACATGGGGGATTTATCTGGCTTTGGGGTGAGGGCGTTGGACAGAGGGGACAATCTGGAGTACCTTGGGCTCAAGATATCCATGGAACTGGAGGACTTTCCAACACTCAATCTGACCCCCCTAATAGCTATGATAAAATCTAAAGTTGGAATATGGACCAATCTCCCCCTTTCTAGAGTTGATTGTATTGCAATTGTCAAGATGGTTGTATTGCCTCAATTGTTGTATGTCATTACTTCCTCCCCTATCTGGATCCATGATAAACATTTTAAGTTAATTGAGAGAACTATCAATGGTCTTATATGGGGTAGGAAACATGTTCGTTTGAAACAAAAGTACATGTGGAAATCTATTCAAGAGGGTGGGTTAGCGGTCCCTAATATAAGAGGCTATTTTTTGGCGTCTCAAGTCTTGACAATGGCAAATTGGGAGAGCTCTACAGCCTTGGGAATACTGATGTTGGAATTTCAGGGGATAAGGAATGTCTTCCAGTTATTGGAATCTGGCCAGGTTGAGTGTGGTAGATATAAGAAGCTTCCACTGTGTGTGAAATTGAGTAAATCCTGGAAGCTTCTCAAACAGATTATGAGTGTTAAGAATGCACTTAGTGTCACGCCACTTTGGCACAATATTCACTTAAAAGAATCTTTGAAGATCACAGATTATAAGAGTTGGATAGAATATGGATAGTCACTTATTTTTAGAAGGTAAAATGATGTAATTTCAGGAATTACAATGCAGCTTTACAATGCATATCAGCTTACTAAAGATAAACACTTTTTCACGATTGATTCAGTTGCACTGGTTGAATGGGTGTGTGGGCGATTGCCTAGATTAAATAAGATATCAGGGTAATATAGACGGATTAATTTGGAGATGACCCGTGGGTTTACCGCGGGTGGTCTCTCTGAATGACGCACGGAGATTGGAATCACTGAAAAACAATGGGGAGAGTATCTCCGGGATGTCTGCAGGATGTCAATTAATATGGGGCATCGTCTTATACAATTTAATATCCTCCAATTCAATATCCTCCAACATAAATTATATTACACCCTATTGATACTTAATAGTATGGGACTGAAGGAAACCTCATCTTGCCCCAAATGTGAGACAGAGTAGGCAGATTTTATCCATGTGATATGGTCATGTCGTTTTTCACAGCAACTCTGGCACTTTGTCTATGACACTACCGCCCCAATCCTGCAGACTCCAATAGACTTCTCTATTGAGGCCCTTATTTTCAATTGTTTGGATAGGGAAGAGGTAAATATACTTATATATAATATAAGCAAACATACACTTGTATGTCGAGTTACAATGCTGGTTAAGGTTATAATAGTTAGGAAGTGGGGAAGTAAAGACCCTCCAGCAGCACAGGAGTGGATGAGTTTAGTCAGGAAAGTTAAGGACTTTGAAAATATCTTCTTTAGTAGCCAGGGAAGACTCGGGACATGGCAGGCGATATGGGGGAGTGGGGGGTGGGGTGAGTGAGTGAGGAGGAGGAGAATATATTATTTTTTTTTTGATTTTTTGTTTTATCCCGGGAATCAAGCGGGTGGTGTTGGGTGGGATTATTTCAATTTGTATAAATTTGCATTATTGTCTACTAACTTGTATTACTATGTATGACACTATGTACAATCTTCTTTTTGTACAATATTATTGTTATTGATTATATTTATACAATTAAAATAAAAGGGTAAAAAAAAATATCTCAGAAAACTTTAAAGTAAATAATCTAGGGGGATTAAAGTAAAAAGGGGGACATAAGCTTCACTTGATCTAAAATTTGTTTTGTAAATCTCTCCCTCTCTTTGATCTTTTCAGGTCTCTCTAACTTCAAGGATACCATTTCTATTGTAGGCTCTCCTTCTCACCCAGTGTTCTATTCTTTGTTCTGCTCACCCTGGTTGGAACCTAGCTATTTGTAAATCAGAATTTTTTGATTCAATGTTTTAGGGATCGAGTGAAGATTATTTCCCCTCATTGTTTTCCAGCAGTGCCTAACGTATTGTGATTGTCCATATTGCTTCCTTTGCTTGCTGAATTAATTTTTCTATCACATTATACAATTCTTTTTTCCATGGTTACGACCACCCTGCAATCCATCAGTGGTGCTCGTGCTTGCACACTATAGGAAAAAGCATCAGCCTCTCTGGTGGCCAGGACTATGGGTTCACACATAGATTAGTGGTTTTTCCTATATTGTGCAAGCACGACCACCACTGTAATGGAAAAATGAATCCACCCAGCAAAGGAAGCAATATGGATAATAATAATACATTAGTAAGTGGCTTGTATTAACTCTGCATGATGAATGCCATTTAGTGAAGTGAGACAACCACTTTAACTCTCTTGGGCATGGAGTTCACTAGAGCTTCACAGGTTGCCACTGGAATTCTCTTCCACTCCTCCATGATGAAATCACAGAGCTGGTGGATATTAGATACCTTGCGCTCCTCCTCCTTCCGTTTGAGGATGCCTCACAGATGCTCAATAGGGTTTAGGTATGGATACATAATAAATAAATAAAAAAAATAGACCTCATTGGCATCGCTACATGTGAAAATGCCCATACTATTAAAACATAACAATATTTATCCCATACAATAAATAGCATAATGGAAAAAAAATTAAAAATAGCCAATTTGCCAATATGGTATCACTGAAAAATGTAAATTGCCCCTTGAAAAATGAGCTGTCATACAACTCCATACAACTAAAAAAGTTATACGTACAGTACAGACCAAAAGTTTGGACACACCTTCTCATTCAAAGAGTTTTCTGTATTTTCATGACTATGAAAATTGTAGATTTCACACTGAAGGGCATCAAAACTATGAATTAACACATGTGGAATTATATACTTAACAAAAAACTGTGAAACAACTGAAAATATGTCTTATATTCTAGATTCTTCAAAGTAGCCACCTTTTGCTTTGATTACTGCTTTGCACACTCTTGGCATTCTCTTGATGAGCTTCAAGAGGTAGTCACCTGAAATGGTATTCCAACAGTCTTGAAGGAGTTCCCAGAGATGCTTAGCACTTGTTGGCCCTTTTGCCTTCACTCTGCGGTCCAGCTCACCCCAAACCATCTCGATTGGGTTCAGGTCTGGTGACTGTGGAGGCCAGGTCATCTGGCATAGCACCCCATCACTCTCCTTCTTGGTCAAATAGCCCTTACACAGCCTGGAGGTGTGTTTGGGGTCATTGTCCTGTTGATAAATAAATGATGGTCCAACTAAACGGAAACCCGATGGAATAGCATGCCGCTGCAAGATGCTGTGGTAGCCATGCTGGTTCAGTATGTCTTCAATTTTGAATAAATCTCCAACAGTGTCACCAGCAAAACACCCCCACACCATCACACCTCCTCCTCCATGCTTCACGGTGGAAACCAGGCATGTAGAGTCCATCCATTCACCTTTTCTGCGTCGCACAAAGACACAGTGGTTGGAACCAAAGATCTCAAATTTGGACTCATCAGACCAAAGCACAGATTTCCACTGGTCTAATGTCCATTCCTTGTGTTCTTTAGCCCAAACAAGTCTCTTCTGCTTGTTACCTGTCCTTAGCAGTGGTTTCCTAGCAGCTATTTTACCATGAAGGCCTGCTGCACACAGTCTCCTTTTAACAGTTGTTGTAGAGATGTGTCTGCTGCTAGAACTCTGTGTGGCATTGACCTGGTCTCTAATCTGAGCTGCTGTTAACCTACGATTTCTGAGGCTGGTGACTCAGATGAACTTATCTTCTGCAGCAGAGGTGACTCTTGGTCTTCCTTTCCTGCTGCGGTCCTCATGTGAGCCAGTTACTTTGTAGCGCTTGATGGTTTTTGCGACTGCACTTGGGGACACTTTCAAAGTTTTCCCAATTTTTCGGACTGACTGACCTTCATTTCTTAAAGTAATGATGGCCACTCATTTTTCTTTACTTAGCTGCTTTTTTCTTGCCATAATACAAATTCTAACAGTCTATTCAGTAGGACTATCAGCTGTGTATCCACCTAACTTCTGCCCAACACAACTCATGGTCCCAAACCCATTTATAAGGCAAGAAATCCCACTTATTAAACCTGACAGGGCACACCTGTGAAGTGAAAACCATTTCAGGTGACTACCTCTTGAAGCTCACCAAGAGAATGCCAAGAGTGTGCAAAGCAGTAATCAAAGCAAAATGTGGCT
The DNA here is from genome assembly GCA_900303285.1 of Rhinella marina. Classification (NCBI taxonomy): domain Eukaryota; kingdom Metazoa; phylum Chordata; class Amphibia; order Anura; family Bufonidae; genus Rhinella; species Rhinella marina. Next base: position 9,524 of record ONZH01011577.1, read on the forward strand.
ACTTTCAACAATCTAGAATATAAGACATATTTTCAGTTGTTTCACACTTTTTTGTTAAGTATATAATTCCACATGTGTTAATTCATAGTTTTGATGCCTTCAGTGTGAATCTACAATTTTCATAGGCATGAAAATACAGAAAACTCTTTGAATGAGAAGGTGTGTCCAAACTTTTGGTCTGTACTGTAGATGTTGGGGAAAAAATATTTTTTTCAAGGTTTTTATTTTTTTTTTTCAGTATTAATATGCAAGAGAAACTATGCAAGTGTGGTATTTTTGTAATTGTACTGATGTGGAGAATGAAGATAACAGGTCAAGTTTACCACATATGGAACCCTGTAAAAAAATAAAAAGCATAAAACTGTGGCAGAATTACTTTGTTTTTTTCCGATTCCACCCTATGTGAAGAGAAGAATAAAAAAGTTATGTCCCTGGGAAGTCAGGGAGTGAAAAATGAAAATACAAAAACTGAAAATCACAGGGTCCTCTAAGGCATAAAATCTGATATTGCATATTCCCATTGACTAGCAGAGAAACCAAGTCAAGTTATGGCTACTATCATAACCTAGGATTTCTCCTAGAGTATTACAAAAATGGTTCTTAGGATTGTCAGAAAAGCCAACTTTAGCTAAAAAGCTAAAACATACAGTAGCTGTGCTATTGGTGTTTGGGAAATAAATATCCTTTTAGAAACATGTGTTTTATGTGTGGCATATGTGCTTTCTTTGACAACATTCTAAACTTTCTATAGGACCACAGTGGATTTTATCCAGTCGGGAAGATTTTGTACCAGTCTGTGATCAGGGCTATTGTTCTGTTTCATGCTTTCCTTCTATACTACAGTATATACATACCTTTAAATTCACCCAGGCAGCCCGCCTGAACAGGGCATCGGAGCATCCTATGCTCCGATGCCCTCCTTTGCCCTGCGCTAATTAGTGCAGGGCAAAGGCATTTAGCCCGGTTCCGGTGACGTATTGGGCTCTGCCAGGCGGAGGCTTCCGCCCGGCAGTGAGCCCGGTGACGTCACCGGCGCTGATGGGCGGGCTTTAGCGCTGCCCTAGCCAGTAAAACGGCTAGGGCAGCGCTAAAGCCGGCCCATTACAGCCGGTGACATCACCGAACTCACTGCCGGGCGGAAGCGTCCACACGGCAGTGTGTTATGTAAACAAAAGAGCTTGAGATGCTCCGATGCCCTGTTCAGGCAGGCTGCCTGGGTGAATATAAGGGTATGTCCGGGTTCAGCTCTGAACCCGGACAACCCCTTTAAGTTAATAAAACTACGTTGGACCATTCCCAAAAGTGCGCATCATTCCCATCTGACGACCCTCAATTACTACTACTAGTAATTTTCTGCAGCCAGAGCCACCGCCTGGGGCCTGTTCGTCTCACGAGGTAGGAACACCGTGACAATCCCACCAAAGACTTGAGTGGCCTAAATACCCCTTGGCACTCCTACCACTGGGACATAAAGGGAAAATCACCTTAGAGGGCCCTGGAGGGGGAAAGGGTCGCCCCCGTAGCAACCACGGTCACTGCATATATATATTAGAGATGAGCGAATCATTCAAAAAATTATTCGTCGAACAGTCACCGAAGTTTTCCTAAGATTCGTATATTCGATGAATAGATTTGTTGTATTTGTGTACAAAATATACGTTATTATGTGCTATTAGCGAACATTCGCGCACTAATAACGAACGTACATTTAAAAAATGTACGCAACTTCTTAGAAGACGTACACATGAGCGTACGAATAGCTTACGAATCTCAGCGTACTATTGTCTACGCGATTACGTAATACGCAGGCACATACAACTAGAGGCCGCGGCGTGCACTCCTCAGAGGCAGAGCGAATATTCGAAAATGGCATCCAGACGATCCTCATCATTTAGCTCTGCTACACAGCTGAAATACATAGTCCGGCTTATGGACCGCCAGGATTACGATTTACAATGGCACACACTGCCACCAGAACCAGCATAAAAAGGAGGTGATCCGAGGCTTTCGCCATCGTTTCGACACCTTGCGGACCCCGGGCCCAGGGTTGCCAACCGTCCGTAAATTTACGGACAGTCCACAAATCCCAGGTGTTTTCTTCTGCCGTCCGTAGCGTCCGGCAGAAAAAAACACCGTCCGTAAAACCTGAAGGCCAAACTCAGAAGTCTGCACTGCGCATGCGCGCGCAGTGCAGCGAGACCGGACCAGACTGTGTACACTGCAGGGCTGAGTGGTGCGGAGAGAGAACCTTGGATGTGCATAGCACGGCTGTGTCTAAAGGCTCAGGAAGAACACAGGCCACATGACTAACAGCCAGCAGCTTAACCCCGCCCACACATGTGAATGAGCACATGGTCCTGACATCATGAAAGGTCCTTTACCTTCACTAGGAACTCCACTCCAGCATCTACCCTAGCGTCTACTGTGGGAGAGATAAGACTTGTTTTATTAGAGATTGTGACATGACAATGGTAAGTGACATTCCTGCGTGCTGCAGCCTCAAGTTTCACTTTTGAGGTTAGGGAACATGCAGTACCTGTGTATGTGGTGTGGAGGGGAGTGAGGACATACACTGTGCGGGGATTGGAATTGTATGCGGTATGGACCAGGCTGAAGTGTGTTTCTTACTCGGCCACTTTTTTATTCACATCATTATTGTGTGTATATATATTTTTGTGTGTATATATATATTGAGACCTTATCACTAGTAATAAAACATATAGTTGCAGTGATCTATCCTAAATGGAAACCAGTGGAGAGCAGCATAAAAATACAAATAATGGGCAGAAAATTAGCATAAAAATGGGCACAAAAAAGTGTTATTTAGGCTAGGGCTACATGGCGCGACCAGGATCGCTGAGTAGCGGGGATCCCATAGAAATGAATGGGACAGTCGCCAGAAATCCAACAGGACTGGGCTTCTTGCGATTGCGGCAGCAATCCCATTTATTTCTATGGGATCCCAGCTACTCAGCGATCCTGGCTGTGACCAGTGTCAGCGTGTAGCCCTAGTGTGATCTTGTGCTGCCAAAACACAGAGTGTGATGCCCCACATTAGATATAGTGGAGTTCAGCCTG
>ONZH01011578.1:0-15778 GCA_900303285.1 Rhinella marina
GGGGCCATAACTCCTATCCTTGCCTAAATCTATGCATTAATATCTGGAAAGAATTACCCTGTGTACAGTTGGAACTGTGTTGCTATTGTTGGATGTACTACAACACCTATTTTTCACTTCAGTAAAAAGGTACATTTATTCTATTACATCTGGCCTTGTTACTTACTCCTGCACAATATACATATTGCACTCTATACCACAGCACACTGACCTGGGTGCACCATTTTATAGCACATCACTAGGGAGCAATGGTGTGAGGAAATTAATTGTCATCCACTTCTACTCCTCCCAGGCTGCTGCACTTGTTCTGAAGCTGAACAAGCCTGGAAAAATTCTATAATCTGGGAGCAGGAGCAGAACAGTGTGGATATGGAATAGGTAAGATGTGTAGGGGTAATAACTGGCATCAATAGTAGCTCCAGCAGGAGAAGTAAAGAAAGAAGCTGTGACCCCTGGCTCCAAGGCACAATGTCGCATGGTGTGCCACATTCACTTCACTAACAGCCAAATCACAGCTCTAAAATAGTCAAGCGACAGAAAGTTGCAGAAAGGTTTCACATATTTTTGTTTTCCATGATTTTTCTGTGACTAGCTGTCACATGACACATGTCGTCTTGTAGCCCTAGCATTAATCTTTTTAAGACGCCTCTGCACTTCTTCCTGGGTCAGACAGGCCACATTTAATGGGGAGCTTATTTTGACAGTCTACTTTCCATCTGACATTTCACAGTGAATATAGTGGAGAAAAAAATAAATAAATTTGCTTTCTCCTTATTTCTTTATACAACTCCTCTCTTGCAGTGATACACAATGCGTTCAATAAAATGGGTATAATAATTGCATTATTGCAATAAAATGCATTTACTGTAACACTGATTGGTATCTAATATACAGTAGCCCAGATTTTTCATTCCTTCACTCTGTAATTCTGGCTTCAAAAAGTCGCAAAAAAGCGATTTTGCAACCTTTTGCACTAATTTGCGCAGAAAATTGTGCAACTTTTCAGCATTTTTACACTACACACACTAGTTTTGTAACGTGGATGGAAAAGTGGGTGTGGTTCAAATATTTCCCCCCAATGTGTTCAATAACAGGGATATAATAATGGCTATAGATGAGTGAAGTTTGGTAAAATTTGATTTGGCTGCTTTGTCGAATTTTATTAAAAAACTTTGCTTTGCGAAGGGTTGGCCGCCACCATCTTGCTTGAAGGTCCAGCATGAAATCTTGCACGGTTCGAGATGATGTCATCATGAAGGCCAGCGTGGTGACGCCATATGTCACTGTGCACCGGAATTTTAAGCAAGATGGCGTGGGGCGGCACGTTGCAAACGAATGGACCGTTTCGTTTTTTTTACACTACTTTAGGTTAAATCGATTTGCTAACGCGAAGCTGTAACAATAAACTGTATCTTATGGTAATATACAACAATGTTGAATAACATAAGAATATAATACAGGTATAATAATCATGTTATTGCAGTTTAGTACAGTATCTTGCATTTATATAAAATGTGTTCAATAACAAGATTATAATAACGGAGTTGGAAAAAAGAATTTTGTTCAGCACTCATATAAACTCCATCATATTTTTTCAGTCTTGAAAGATATAGAAAAATTTTAAATAAATTTAGTATAAGATTACATTTCTGGCGACACCCTGAGTCATAATAAGTCATAATAATGTTATTATTGCGTTAAAATGTGTTTGCTATAGTACTTAAAGGGGTTATCCCACGAATAATGTAAAAAATGAATATCAGACATCATATAGGACATGACAACCTCTTTCTAACAAAGCTAGAACCAGCCCTGTACCTCACATGGATCCAGAGATCTCCACATTCATTGCTCTGCTAGATTTATGTCAGCCGACAGCTAACGGGGAGTGTCTTTTCTGTTGGAGCTAAGGGGGTGTGCCTCAGCTCTACCTATCACAGTAGGAGGCGTGTCCATGCTCTCCCCATCACAGCTCAGGAGGCAGTTAAAAGTTTAAACTGAGCATGTGTGGCCTGCTCAGTGAGTAGGTCAAAGAAATAAGAAATTAAGTGGTCCTATACAGATACATTTTATTGAATAACTCAGTAGCGATACAAAATTTTGAATGACATGCAATTACAAAAGTATTTAGATCCAGGTGCTGGTTTGAAAACTGTAGAATATTTTTCATGGGACAACCCCTTTAACGGTATCTTGCAATAATATTTAACATGTTCAATAGCAAGTATATAATGCACTGAAATGTGCAATTACAAATGGTAAAGATAATCTGTTTTTGTTAGAAAACAATAAGGGCAATATCTCAGTGTTTGCAGCAGAATATACACTATTGAAGTGCTGGAAATAAGCCTATAAACTGTAGAAACTTTTGTACAAAAGTTTTCTATTGTACACAGTTGCATTAAAAATGTACAATTGCTGGGGGGCGGAGCCAGCGCCAGAACTGAATGGCGGCTTTTTGCTGAGCTCCGTGTCTTCATAGCCCTAACTCCAGCTCACTTTAGCATCTTGGCGCTGAAATGGTCAAATACGGTGGGGCAAAGCCAGGAGAACATCCAGCTGTTGTTAAATCTGCTTCTCCAGCAGGAAATATAGCGAAATTCTTGAAGAAAGCTCCGGTGGTGCATGTGGCCAGAGAATCCAAGATGGCGCCGACCCGGGAAAACGCTGAGGATCTCCCTGCAGCTGGTGGCTCTGATGGTGAGAGCGAGGAGGAACTGATCGGAAGCCAGAGAACCCTGCCTGCCTCCAGAAAATTTATAAGGCAGGCTCTTGCCGAGGCGATCGCCCCTCTGACGAATGAAATCAGCATGCTTACACAGGAGATCAGGCAAGTGGGGCAGAGAGTGGAGGTGCTTGAGACGGCACAGGCCGCCATTGTAGACCATGGAGAGGCTGTTTCACAGCGCATGGCGGCATATCAGATTCACCTTAATTTATTCTACTCGGCTCTTGAAGATCAAGAGAACCGCAGCAGAAGAAACAATCTGCGGTTTAGGGGGGTCCCTGAGTCCAACCTGCAGGAAGATGTCCCTGATATTGTGAGACGCATATCCAGCCAGTTGGTGGGGGACGAAAAGGGAGCTGACATGATAATAGAAAGGGCCCACCGTGCTCTCATGCCTCGTCCTAAAGAATCTGACCCCCCGAGAGACATCATATGCCGGTTCTTAAATTTCCAAGATAAAGAACTAATTTTGAATGCTGCAAAGGTGGAGCAGAATATTCTTTTTGAGGGTCAGCAAGTGGCGGTATTTCAAGACTTAGCTGCCTCCACTCTGCAAAAAAGGAGAATCTTAAACCCCTTAACAGATTTCCTGAGAGGGAAAAGAATCCCTTATCGATGGTCCTTTCCCTTTGGGATCAGTTTCTCTTATGCTGGGAAGCGTATCAACATCTCATCATATGAAGATCTCCAGACAGCATATGCTTCTATGGACATTGCTCCACTGGATATTGCCTGCTGGGATACAGTCAGAGACCTTACCCCGCTGCCGGATCTTCTAAATCTAACCCTGGGAGCGTGTGTTTACCCAAAGCAGTCAAGAGCTAGGAGACGCTCTGGAGAACTCACCCCAAGGAGAATTTCCTGGAAGAAGAAATGAAGACAGAATCTAACAGCCTGATTTGAAAGTGACTCTCAGGATGATCCTGCTGTCACAAGCTTTGTTGTTTTTTTTTCTCCTTTCTTGTCTTCACTTCCATCTTTCTATAGTTTTACTATGTCCTCCCTGTCTCTCCCTTCTTTTTTGCGGCCTACAAGATTGTAAGTGTTCCTTTGGGCCAAGTATTATGTTTGAAAATGTTAGGGGCAGTTACACGGACTGATTGTCCATGTCCCCCTCCTTGTTGGATCCCAGACTTCCCCTCTGCCTTCTGTTGCTCTCCCTATGGCTGGGTGGGCAGTGGGGAAGCTGCCTGATTACTTATAAGTATTGTCCTCATGGTTTCACCATGGGAGCCCAGTTAAATACAGTTATTCCTGTTATTTCAGTTATTGCAGTGGTTGATTCAATGTGTAAGCCTAGTCATTTTTTGCTCTCATGGCGGAGATAAATATTGTCTCTTATAATGTTAAAGGAATAAGGGCCCCAGCTAAGAGATGCCAAATTTTAGCAATGTTAAAAAAGGAAAGATGCTCCGTAATAATGCTGCAGGAGACTCATTTTAAAAAAGATAAATACCCTAATCTTTCTTTCTCTAGCTATCCAATTTGGTTCCATTGTGGGGCGGATGGCCCAGCGTCCAGAGGTGTGAGTATAAGCCTCAGACGGGGTATACCATTCACATTGTCTGACCAAATTCAAGATGATGAAGGCAGATATATTATGGTTAAAGGTGTTATTGGTTCTCAGACCTACACCTTTGCTAACCTGTATGCACCCAATTTTAACCAGGTGAAATGGATTGCTCGCACCTTGGAGACTCTCATCACCTTTGGGGAGGGGGTTATAGTCCTAGGAGGGGACCTGAATATAGTCATGGACCCCCTGCGAGATACCTCCTCTGGACGCTCGGCTACCTCTTACAGGGCTCTGCGCTATCTCAAGAAAAGATTAGAAGAAGTGGGTCTAATTGATGTTTGGAGATGCTTGCATTCTGGAGAAATTGACTTTTCTTTCTTTTCCACAGCATCTAAATCGTATAGCAGACTGGATTATATCTTTGTGTCCAAGGAACATCTGAAAGATTGCTCCAGCTCGCAGATAGGAAGTATGACTCTCTCAGACCATGCTCCGGTGTTTGTCAAGATTTCCCCCCCACGGGACAAAGGTAGAATATCGAGGTGGAGATTGAACGAAACTCTGATTACTGGTGAGAGCAACAGATCACGCATTGCTACACTTCTTTTCAGAATATTTTTCCCTTAATGCCTCCCCTGAGATTTCCCCCCAAGTCTTATGGGATGCACACAAACCATACATTAGAGGCCATCTTATCAGCATAGGAGCCCATAAGAAAAAAATGGCCCAAGCGAAGCTTGAGAATTTACTCACTCAGATCCAACACCTCGAAAAATTGCACAAGCGTTCTCTTGCCATTTCCCATCAGTCCTCCCTTCATAACTTACGAAATGAGCTTAAGAATCTTCTTAACGAAACCTCAGCAAAATATTTCTTATCCTCACAACATAAGTTCTAAGGAAATAAGGCATCTAAATTTATGATGAACCGTATCAAAAAAAGAAAGCTTGCTAATTTTGTGACATGTATTTCTACAGGAGGGGGACAATGTACTTATGATTCCCCTAAGATAGCTGAGCAATTCCACTCCTTCTACAAGGCATTATACAATTTAGATTCCTCTGATAATACTACCCTTATGGACACCTTCTTAAATAAACTTCACCTTCCAACTCTCTCCTCTTCACAGAAAGATGCATTGACTCAACCTTTCTCTAAAGAGGAATTGGTTTCTGCTATTAAGACCTCCCCTAGAGGTAAATGCCCTGGCCCTGATGGCTTTCCCATTGTTTATTACCAAGCATTTAAAGAGACCCTGATTCCCCATATGCTATCAGTATATAACTCAACCTTAAATAATGTACCCCTCTCTTCGGATATGACCCATGCTTCTCATTACGATTATTCATAAAGAAGGGAAAAGACCCTTCTTCATGTGGCAAACTACCGGCCTATATCCTTATTAAATTTAGACCTTAAACTCCTTGCGAAAATGATGGCCTCCAGACTTCAACATTTATTGCCCCAATTAATTCATCATGACCAAGTTGGTTTTGTGCAGGGAAGGGAAGGTAAAGATAACACAACTAAAGTCTTAGCTTCACTTTACTTTGCTAAACAAAAGCACATTCCATTGGTCCTTCTCGGCACTGATGCTGAGAAGGCCTTTGATAGAATCAATTGGCTTTTCATTAGGAAGGTGTTGCTTTCCTTCAACTTCCCCCCTCCTTTCATTGACGCCATTTTTTCCGATGTATACACATTCCTCAGCCTCTGTCTTAGTTAATGACACAGTATCTACCCCCTTTCCAATTAGAAATGGTACTAGACAGGGGTGCCCTTTGTCACCTCTGATCTTTGTCCTGGTAATGGAGACGCTCATGCAATCCTTGAGGCAAGAAACTAACATTAAGGGGTTGAGGGTTGGGGGACATGAAATTAAATTGGCAGCATTTGCTGATGATTTGCTGCTAATTATCTCAAACCCTATCCAAGCCATGCCTTTAGTGACTGATTTGTTGCTCTCATTTGGTTCAGTATCTAATTTCAAAGTGAATCCTGCTAAGTCCCAAATTCTCCTCCTCGGCATCTCTCCTATAATTGTTGACGCCCTCCAGATGGACTCCCCCTTCAATTGGTCGACCCAGCAACTTACATATTTAGGTATAAAGCTGACTCTTCACTTGAAGGACCTGTTCGCACTTAATTACAAACCTTTATTGCAAGCTCTAATGACACAAATGGATACTTTAGACTCTCCTACATTGTCTTGGTTTGGGAGGAAAAATCTGGTTATGGCACTCATCTTACCTAAATTAACTTATCTGATGCAGGTCTTGCCTATAACGGTTCCAAAGTCATACTTCCTGTCTTTGAATAGAGCTATCCGGAAATTTATATGACAGGGGAAGAGGGGTAGGATCTCCTTTCATACCTTATCTAAACCAAAGAGACATGGGGGTATTGGTCTCCCAGACCCTGAAACATACCAGAAGGCTATACATTTAAGCAGAATAGTAGATTGGTTGAGGGAGCCATCTCACAAGCCATGGATACTCATTGAAAATGCTCTATCAGACACTTCTCTTAGAGCCTTGCTTTTATCGGGTGGAACACCCTTATCTATCCAGGACTTCAGTCCAGTTATGAAACAAACATGGAAAGTGTGGGATTGGTTCACTCAATCTTTTAAAGGCACTATGCTCCCATCCAGGCTCCTTCAAATACGTGATATAATAGCTTTGTCTCCAAAAGATCTGGGAGAGGGTCTCCCTCACTCCACTGTCTGTCTGAATGTGGAGGTTGGTGACTTGAGAGATACAGAAGGTAACTTGATACCTGATAATGAACTTTTAAAACACCTATCTCTCCCATTCTCGGCTTCATCAGTAGCCGAAGGGCTGAAAAGAATACTAATATCTGTACTCTCAAAGCTATCAACACAGGGTACTCCCTCGGCCCTTCAGAACTGGGTTTCATCATCTAGATACCCTAAGAAACTTATATCCCAATTCTATAAACTGCTGAAAACCCCCGCGCAGCACATTAAACCTGCAATAGTAGGAACTTGGGAGAAAGACTTAGGAAGGGAACTGTCAGCATTAGAGATATCCCAGATGCTGGAAGCCCCACACAAATTGTCAAGATGTATTCGTATACAAGAAAATGGATACAAGGTAATGGCAAGGTGGTATAGAACCCCAGATAAAATGGCTCAATGGTTCCCGGGAATATCAGATGTATGCTGGAGATGTGGTGACCAATCCGGCTCTTATATACATATTTGGTGGTCCTGTAGCAAGATTCAGGAGATGTGGAAACTCATATTCAAGAAAAGCAATGAGATTTGTAAAGCTTCTCATGCTTGCTCTATGGAGACAGCCCTACTCTGGGTATATCCGGAGGTAGGGGACGCACTTCTGCCCTGTTCTCCATTTTACTCACTGCTTTTAGGCTGCTTATCCCACAATATTGGAGATCTTCAGATATCCCTACAATAGAGCAGTGGAAGAACAGGGTAGACCAAATCTACAGATTCGAAGAGCTTTCTTTCTGGGAACTGCGCAATAGAAAGGGTTTCCTCACTATTTGGGAACCTTGGATACAGTTTAGGGGATTTACAGTGAATAATTGAGTTATCTTTTAGGAAACATAACCTCGACATATGCCTTCTATGCTGGGGAACCTAGCTTTTGGTGTCTTAACATTCTTGCCCTCATGGGCTATAATTATTACCTTATGTGAAAGTATTATCATTCCACTGTTTTTGTTTGGTTCTATTATGTTTTAAGTGAGATTTTAGTCTCACTTTGGGTTATATTCTACTATGCTACCCATTGTATATGACTTGCTTATTTCAGCCGGGCCTGCGTGCTAAGGCTTCTATTCGGACCAATAGTGTCCTTGTGCTTGTCTTGCCCTTTGTCTTGATATAAAAATTGAAAAATAAAAATTTAAATAAAAAAAAAAAATGTACAATTGCTACAAACAAAGGCCAATTTCACATGAGCATTATACAGGCACAGTCTGCACCTGTATAAGAGCCATAAATCCTGGCCTAACTGCATGTCTAATCCTTTAAACAAACAGCATCATAATGACCTATGATTCTATTTTGGGTCATCTGGTCTATGGTTGGATTGGAATGTTTGGGTATAATACAGACATAGAGATGTACTCATATTATACCCATATATACTAAATTTGCCTTGGTCTATGCTCTCATCATGTTTGTGTCTTTTTTTTTGTATTTTGTAATAATGTTCTTCTTCGGGTAAATTGTGCAATGTTGATACAAGTATATTTTTCAAATATATTTGTTTCATTTTTAATTTAACAAATTTAAACAAAAAATAATTCAATAGGCTCCTGTTTTGTCTCAATTTGATATGTAGTAATATGATCTGAAAATGTAAGGGAAGCATCCCCCTGTGATAATAATAGTCAAAAGCAGAGCTGATCTTGGCCTGCCACACAGAGGATACCAGTGATCACATGATCTGTCACAAAATCGCCAGGTCTAATAAAAGCAGTGGAATTGTTGTTGCCTTTGTTCAATACACAATGCTTATTAAATGCTGCGTATGCTTCTACCTTCTCTCCAGGGTCACTGCCTGCCTCTTATTGATGGGGATCCTAGAGCTAAAGTAATTATGTATACATTATCTTATACACTTTTGTTATTTCATTCTATTACTAGGTTTAACATGACTAATTAGGAAAATCTGAATTGTTTTCATGTTTTTAATTGAACATTTTGAAAGAAAGAATTAATTTACATGTAGAAAGATAGTGAACTTTCTATTAAAATATAAATTGTATTTTTTTAAGATTGTATATACCTGCATATATCTGTCTACCAGAAAAGATTCAGAACTCTCTACCATTGTATTCAAGCTTTTTTTTAAAGCTTCCTGACCTTTCCAATTACTCCACCAATAAACCCTTCCTGGATTTTGATTCTTTCGTCCGTTACTATACTTCATCAGTGTTACATAGAATACTTTTTAGCAAAAAATAAATAAATGAAATAACTTGCACAATCTTTAATTACAAATATTTCAAGATATAATGATATCAAATATATTTTAAAATACAACATTCAAAAATCCTATAACAAAAACAGAGTTTGATATTAAAGAGAGTCTGTTACCAGGAACATCTGTAATAAACCAAGGGCAGTGACAAACAGGCTTAAGGCTGTAGTACACTGGCCAACGTTCAGCCAGATCATCGCTAATGAGCATTCATAAGAACGATCTGATTGAACAAGAAAAACGCTAGTTCATCGGGCAATCAATATTTTTAAAGGGATTGTACGGGCTTTTAATATTGCCGACCTATCCTCAAGATAAGTTATCAATATCAGCTAAGATCCATAGACAGCTGCGGTGATTGGCAGGGGTGACCCTCGCCAATCTGATATTGATGACCTATACTGAGGATAGTTCATTAATATTAAAAGCCTGGAGAACCCCTTTAAGCATGCTTAAAAATCATTGTTTGCTGGCATAAGTTTGTGATGATTCAGTATGGGAACAAACAATGGTATAAGTGATCATTCCTCTTCATACTGAGGAGGAGATCGCTGCATGTACTGCAATAGCAGTGTTCTCCTTCGCTGACGAGCATGTGATTGCCGGGAAGGAATGCATCCTTGTTGACAATCGCCTGCAAAATATTTTAATGTAATACAGCCCTTAGTTTACCTGAAGCAAACACTGTCTTTGCTCTATAAATCTCTATTGTGCAGAAATAACACTTTTAATGATTTTAGTAGTTCTGTGCCCTGAAAGCACTGCAGCCACCCAGCCTCACCCTCTAAATGTTGATTGACAGGGCCAAGGATTAGATGCATCATCTTGTCTGGCCCTGTCTTCTCGTGTAAGTGGCCCTGTCTTCTTGTCCATACACTGTAAACTTGTTTTCATCTAGGGAGAGACTCCAGATTCTACTGTGCATGTGCTGATGTGTAGACATGGCCAGGCAAGATGGCATATCTAATGCCCTGCCCTGTCAATGAACATTCAGAAGAAAGAGCTGGGTGGACGGAGATCTTTCATGCACAAAGAGTAGGGTAACGCTCTTGGTGCACGGAACTACTAATTGGCATAATCATTAATAATGTAATTTCAGCAAAATGGAGGCATCAATTTACAAAGCAGAGACAGTGTTTCTTCAGGGGAGCTAAGCCTATTGGTCACTGCTAAAGATGAGCGAACACTAAAATGCTTGGGTGCTCGTTATTCGAGTCGAACTTTTCCCGATGCTCGGGTGCTCGTTTCGAGTAACGAACCCCATTGAAGTCAATGGGAGACTCCAGCATTTCTTGCAGGGGACCAAGGTTCTGCCTAGGGAAGGCTGGGTGAAAACCTGGAAACCTCAGAAAATGATGGAAACACCACGGAAATGGACAGGAAAAAGCAGGGGCAGCATGCATAGATGCCTCTGAGGCTGCCTAATCCCACCATTACCCCAAATTCTCCTGCAACAGCCTGGTGTTTACCCTCATGGCAATTGTGCTCACCCAGACCAAGAAAGCACATGCCCAACACATGTTAGGGAAGCACCCAACTAGGTGCAACGAAGGTCCATCACTGCCTGCAGGTAACACCACTGCTCATGCTGGCACTGCTGTGCTATCCCCCGCCCCACGACGCAGGCATAAGCCTGACACAGCATGGTGACAGCGTAGTGACACCAACAAGTGACCAAGTTAGATTGAGGTAGCAGTCAAATGTCTGTAAGTGAGCCTCCCAAAAATTTGTTCTGGAGTGTCCGAAGTTGACCCTCCTAAAAAATTGTTTAGGAGTGTCTGTAGTAGACCCTTCTGTAAAATATTTTTTTTGTTTTTCCTGTTATTAGTTTATGTACAACCCATGGCTGGCATGGTGGGAATATATAGGTTTTGCGTCACAGACGGTCCACTGCACCGTTACATTTTCTTCATCATTGCCAATTACTTTTTCACCAACTGTTGTCTGGCAATGATAAAGGGGAAGGTGAATCCACTGCCAAAGAAAACTGTCATCCTCCTACAATTCTCCACTTGTTCTCAATTGAAAAGGGGATGTTCTTGCCGTGGCCTTCCTCATAGTGGCCGCTTCTGTGGACGACAGAGGTGGTGTACCTACTGACAGCCTGACCGAACATGATGGCAGACGGGGAGACACTCCCTCATGTAAAATTGTTTTGGAGTGTCTGCGGTTGACCCTCCTGTAAAATAGTTTTCTCATTTTTTTTGTTTTTCCTGTTATTAGTTTATGTACAACCCATGGCTGGCATGCTGGGAATATATAGGGAAGCACCCAACTAGGTGCAACGAAGGTCCATCACCCATGCCCATGCTGGCACTGCTCTCCTATGCCCAGCCACACGATGCAGGCATAAGCCTGACACAGCATGGCGGTGACACCAACAAGTGACCAAGTTAGATGAGGTAGCAGGTAAGCCACCCAAAAATTTAGCCTGACGCAGCATGACGGTGACAACAGAGTGATCGAGTTAGACTGAGGTAGCAGGAGGTGAAGAACAGATGGCAATTCGAAGGTGGAGGAGGAGGGGTTGGAGGAAGTGGCATAGTAATTCTGAGAAACCGTGAACGAGGTAGGCCCCGCAATCCTCCAAGTGGGCAGTACATGAGCGGCCCCAGGGTCAGACTCGGTCAGAGTATGTGAAATGCTCAGGGTGGCCGAACGCCGGGCTTGGCGGTGGACCCGTTTTGGGTTATCGATTGTCGAAATGTTGGCTTACATCAAGTTTAGTATCTGTTCTTATCAGTTGCTGTAGCTGTTGGTGGTAAAGTGGTGAGCATAGCTGCTTCCCAAGTAGTTGACCTGGGTTTGATTCCCGTCTATCGCATTATGTGGCCCTCCGAAAAAATTGTTTGGACAGAGGGCCTGTAGGTGGCCCTCTGGAAAAATTGTTTGGAGAGAGGGCCTGTAGGTGGACCTCCGGAAAAATTGTTTGGTGAGAGGGACTGTAGGTGGACCTCCGGAAAAATTGTTTGGAGAGAGGGCCTATAGGTGGACCTCCGGAAAAATTGTTTACAGAGAGGGCCTGTAGGTGAACCTCCGGAAAAATTGTTTGGAGAGAGAATATGTAGGAGGCCCTCCGGAAAAATTGTTTAGAGAGAAGGCCTGTAGGTGGACCTCCAGAAAAATTATTTAGAGAGAGGGCCTGTAGGTGGACCTCCGGAAAAATTGTTTGAAGAGAGGGCCTGTAGGGGGCCCTCTGGAAAAATTGTCGTAAAAGAGTGCCAGTTGGACCTCTAAAAAATGGCGTTTTTTTGGTCAGCAAGCTAGCGGCAGGGCAGGCCAGCATCACCAAGGCGTACAGCGCCAGTTCAGGCCACGTGTCCAGCTTTGAAACCCAGTAGTTGTATGGAGCAGAGTGATCGCTACGGACGTTGGTATGGTCAGCTAGGTACTCCCTCACCATCTTTCTGTACAGCTCCCCCCTACTCTGCCTAGACTGGGGACAGGTGACAGTGTCTTGCTGGGGTGACATAAAACTGGCAAAGGCCTTGGAGAGCGTTCCCCTGCCAGTGCTGGACAAGCTGCCTGCTCGCCTCCTCTCCCCCGCTACTTGGCCCACAGAACCACGCCCTCTGCCGCTAGCGGCGTCAGATGGGAAGGATTGTTTCAGCTTGTGCACCAGGGCCTGTTGATATTGATTCACTCTCATACTCCTTCCCCCTACAGGGATGAGAGTGGAAAGGTTCTGCTTGTACCGTGGGTCCAGGAGAGTGAACACCCAGTAATCGGTGTTTGAAAAAATGCTTCTAACGCGAGGGTCATGGAATAGGCAGCCTAACATGAAGTCTGCCATGTGCGCCAGAGTCCAAACACGCAAGAATTCCCTCTCCTCACTGGCCTGACTCTCCATTTCCTCCTCCTCCTCCAAGTTCTCCTCTTAAGCCCATACATGCTCAAGAGTTAAGAAGGACTGAGCACTGGTACCCTCTTCTGTCTCGCCGACATTCTCATCCTCTTCCTCCTCATCCTCATCCCCCTCCTCTGATATGCGCTGAGAAACAGACCGGAGGGTGCTCTGGCTATCAAGCGACGTATCTTCCTCCACCGTCTCTTGTGACAAGCGCAAAGCATCCGACTTGATGCTGAGCAGTGAGTTTTTCAACAGGCAAAGCAGCGGGATGGTGAGGCTGATAATGGCGGCATCGCCGCTGACCATCTGTGTTGACTCCTCAAAGTTGCTCTACATCTGGCAGATATCAGACATCCACGTCCACTCCTCATTGTAGACTTGAGGAAGCTGACTGACCTTACTACCAGTTCTGGTGGAAGTTGACATCTGGCAGTCTACAATCGCTCTGCGCTGCTGGTAAACTCTGGATAACATGTTTAATGTCGAATTCCATCTCGTGGGCATGTCGCACAACAGTCGGTGAGCGGGCAGTTTTAGGTGGAGCTGCGCTGCATTGACAGTGGCAGCATTTGTGGTCGACTTGCGGAAATGCGCACAGATGCGGCGCACCTGGGTGAGCAAATCAGACAGATTGGGGTATGTCTTGAGGAACTGCTGAACTATTAGATTGAACACGTGGACCAGGCATGGCACATGTGTCAGTCTGCCGAGTTGCAGAGCCGCCACCAGGTTACGCCCGTTGTCACACACAACCATGCATGGCTTGAGGTTCAGCGGTGCCAGACACAGATTGGACTGCGCCGTGATGCCCTGTAATAGCTCTTGGGCGGTGTGCCTTTTGTCACCTAAGCTCAGCAGTTTGAGCACCGCCTGCTGGCGCTTACCCATGGCACTGCTGCTGCGCCTCGAGCTACCGACTGAAGGCGCCGTGACCACGGATGGTAATTCTGAGGAGGAGGTGGAGGAGGAGGTGGAGGAGGAGGAGTGGTCGGAGGAGGAGGCATAGTACGTCTGAGAGACCATGACCGAGGTAGGCCCCGCAATCCTCGGTGTGGGCAGTACATGAGCGGCCCCAGGGTCAGTCTCGCTCCCAGCCTCCACCAAGTTAACCCAATGTGCCGTCAGTGAGATATAGTGTCCCTGCCCGGCAGCACTTGTCCACGTGGTTAGGTGGACCTTCTCAGAAACAGCGTTGTTCAGGGCACGGATGATGTTCTGTGACACGTGCTGGTGTAGGGCTGGGACGGCACATCGGGAAAAATAGTGGCGGCTGGGGACCGAATACCGAGGGGCAGCCACCGTCTTTTGATTGCCAAAGGCCTTGGAATCTCCCAGCCTTTATGGCAGCATCTCCAGGCTCAGCAATTTGGAGATGAGGACGTTGAGGGCTTGGGCATGTGGGTGGGTGGAACTGTATTTCCTCTTGCGCTCCAGCGTCTGCGGTAAAGACAGCTGAACGCTGCGCTGGGACACATTGGTGGAAGCTGTGGAGGATCGTAGAGGCAAAGGTGTGGTTTTCCGGCGGGAGGCACTTGTGCCGGGGGCCTGGGCAGGGGGTTGACTAGCAGAGGCAGCTAGTGACACAGGGGAAGGAGCAGTGGTGTGACCCGCAGGAGGTGAACGGCCTTGGTTCCATTGAGTGGGGTGTTTAGCACTCATATGCCTGCGCATGCTGGTGGTGGTTAGGCTAGTAGTGGTGGCACCCCTGCTGATCCTGGTGTGGCACAGGTTGCACACCACAGTCCGTCGGTCATCCTCACTTTCTTTAAAGAACCTCCAGACTTGCGAACATCTAAGCCTCGCCAAGGGAGCTTCACTACGTGAAACAGTTGCTGCTGATGCACCAGCTCTGGCCCTGCTTCTCCCTCTGGCCACACCACTGCCTCTTCCAACCTGTTCTGGTGCAGCACTCGCCTCCGCCTCAGAAGCACTGTCTTCACTCGGCATATCAACCCAGCTTGGGTCAGTCACCTCGTCATCCTCCGATTCCTCAGTCTGCTCCCCCCTCGAAATTCCTCCCCTAACAACAACTTCACCACTGTCTGACAACCGTGTCTCCTCATCGTCTGACACCTCTTTACAAACTTCTTCCACTAACTCAGCATTGTCATCATCATCATCATCATCACCCACAGACTGCGACAGTTGGAAAACTTGGGCATCGGAACGAGGTCAGCAGCAACCTGAGAAGTGGTTTGTGACTCTGGGAAGGGTCCAGAAAACAGTTCCTGAGAGTATGCCGGATCGCATTCCAAATTTTCCTGGGAGGGGGCAGACTGGGGGGAAGGAGGTTGAGGTGGAGGAGCCAGAGGAGTGCTCCCTTGGTTAACGTGGGTGGACTGCGTGGAAGACTGACTGGTGGACAAATTACTTGAAGCATTGTCCGCAAACCAC
This sequence comes from Rhinella marina, assembly GCA_900303285.1. Classification (NCBI taxonomy): domain Eukaryota; kingdom Metazoa; phylum Chordata; class Amphibia; order Anura; family Bufonidae; genus Rhinella; species Rhinella marina. The sequence goes on from ONZH01011578.1 coordinate 15,465, forward strand.
GACATCAGCTGTTCGCACTGTTGTGGTTTCAACAGTCCTCTACCACGTGTCCCTGTAAGTTGAGACATGAAGCTAGGGAGTGTAGCTCTGCGGCGTTCACCTGCTCCCTCATCAGCAGGTACTGTCTCACCCTGCCCAGGACCACAGCCTCTGCCCCCTGCAGTAATTGAATGCCCACGCCCACGCCCTCGTCCTCGACCCTTAGCTCTGGGGTTCAACATTTTCTGTATATAAGTGTATTATATAAAAAAATAAATAAATAAATGGGCCTGCTGTACTAAAACCTACAAACTTGTTCAATCTGAACAAGAAAA
>ONZH01011579.1:0-24655 GCA_900303285.1 Rhinella marina
AGGGGACGTATTAGATATTGTACTGATTTATTTTTTAGATGCTTGGGAAGCAGCTATGCTCACGACTATACATCCAACAGCCACAGCAACTGATAAGAACAGATACTAAACTTGATTTTAGCTGCAGTGCCAGCATGAGCAGTGGTGTCACCTACAGGCGGTGATGGACCTTCGTTGCACCTAGTTGGGTGCTTCCCTAACATGTGATGGGTATGTGGCTCGCCTTTCTTGGTCTGGGTGAGCACAATTGCCATGAGGGTAACCACCAGGCTGTTGCCTGAGAATTTGGGGTAATGGTGGGATTAGGCAGCCTCAGAGGCATCCATGCATGCTGCCCCTGCTGTTTCCTGTCCATTTCCGTGGTGTTTCCATCATTTTATGAGGTTTCCAGGTTTTTACCCAGCCTTCCCTAGGCAGAGCCTTGGTCCCCTGCAAAAAATGCTCGAGTCTCCCATTGACTTCAATGGGGTTCGTTACTCGAAACGAGCACCCGAGCATTGGGAAAAGTTCGACTCGAATAACGAGCACCCGAGCATTTTAGTGCTCGCTCATCTCTACTACCATCCTTGTTGTTGTGGACAGACTCACAAAGATGGCCCATTTCATTCCAATTAGAAGAATTCCTACTGCAGAACGAACTGCAGAATTGATGATTAAGGAGATATTTAAGCTGCATGGAATCCCTGACAATGTAATTTCAGACAGAGGTGTTCAATTCACATCAAAATTTTGGAAGAGCTTCTGTACAGCTCTAGGAGTTACAGTTAACTTATCCACTGCTTTTCATCCTCAGTCCAATGGCCAGACGGAAAGGACAAACCAAACTCTTGAACAATATCTCCACTGTTTTATTTCCTACCTTCAAGATGATTGGGTGGACTACTTACCAACAGCAGAATTTGCCTACAATAACTCCAAACACAGCTCTACATCTCAAAGTCCCTTTTTTGCTAACTTTGGCCTACATCCAGTATTCATTCCTAACCTTCCTCTTAGTACACCTATTCCTGCTGTTACTCACAGACTAACGAAATTACAAGAAATCCAGAAGAAACTAATAGAAATGTTACAAGAAGCCCAAGAAGATTATAAGAAAGCAGCTGATAAACATCGCAAAATTCCTCCTACCTTTAAAGTTGGTGATAAGGTTTGGCTATCTACAAAAAATCTGAAAACACATGTTCCATCTCCAAAATTGGGCCAAAAATTCTTAGGACCTTTCCAGATTTCTGCACAAGTTAACCAAGTTGCCTTCCGTCTTAAACTTCCTAACAGATTGAAAATCCATCCTGTGTTCCACGTGTCATTACTCAAGCAATTCATTGAAAACCCATTTCCAGGGAGAACCCAGCCACCTCCTGTACCAGTAAAAGTCCAAGGGGAGGAAGAGTACATTGTTGATAAAATTTTGGACTCTAGAGTCTTCAGAGGTCGACTGCAATATCTGGTGCAATGGAAAGGTTATGGACCAGAAGAAAATTCATGGGAACCTGAAAACAATGTTCACGCACCTAGGCTTACAACTGCATTTCATTCCAGATTTCCAGGGAAACCAGCCCCTAAGATGTCCAGAGGCCATCCTGAAAGGAGGGGACTACTGTCAGGATTTGAACCCATGGACATCAGTGTCCCAGGCTGCAGCTCTTCCAACTGAGCTGTTCAGCTCTCAGACAGCTTGTCTGCTGAACTAAAGCCTAGTGTCTCCAGCCTGGCACTTCCTGCTTTGTGAGATTATTGTGCTCCCAGCCTGTAATCAAGCTACTCTCCTGCTGCTAATTCCTGACGCTCCATTCTGTGCATTGACCATTGGCCTCCTCCAGACTACGCTATTTGCTTGCTCCACTAACCCTGACGCTCCATTCTGTGCATCGACCATTGGCTTCCTCCAGACTACGCTATTTGCCTGCTCCACTAACCCTGACGCTCCATTCTGTGCATCGACCATTGGCTTCCTCCAGACTACGCTATTTGCCGTGCAATTACCTCTAGTAGTTGCAATAAAAGACTCCGAACCAGACCTAGACCGTTACACTCTACCATAATGACACTTCAACCCAGTTCATATACAATATATATGTTATTCATGTTGTTGTTCCATTGCATTGCCATATTGTTGCACGTGCCTCATATTTGCTTATGTTTCTTATAGTAGTCCTCCACCTGCCAAAGATCGCCGAGGATGGCTCACTTAAAGAGGGGGAGAATGTAATGGCCCAGACTGGTATGTGTGTAGGTGTCGGAGGTATTTCAGTATTCCTAGCTTCCATAGTCTTTTCCAGTCTAAAGGTAAAGGTCTGCATTCTGAAACTCTCCCTCATTCTTAGCTTTCCCTGTATTTAAGCTCAAAACGCTTCCATCTGGTGTCTAAACTTGGTATTGCACATTATACATTATTGTCTGCATTGCCTTATATTGCTGTATTCTCATTGGTTCCTTTTCATGCCATTTATGTGATGGAGTGTGCTTGACCATGTGACCCCTCTGCTATCTGTCAGCTGCCAATGACAGACCAGAGGATGTAGCTAGTTCCGCCCTCCTTTTTCTCTAGGGAGTGAGCTGGAATATTCCAGAGAGTTCTGGTTCTGCCTCAGACCAGAGAACAGTGCACAGCTCTCCTGCATATCTCAGCCATCCATTCAGGCCTGAGGCCTAGTTATTCAGCCATTATCTTCACCAGCACAGTTAACCCAGACTGCATCCAGACAGCTATAAGGATCATCACAGGTTCTTCCAAGTGTTCAGTAGGACTGCCTATATAAAGTTCCAGAACCTACTGTCTGACCTCTGAGGAGTTGAGGGTCACCCACTCAGGATCACTTCTACCCCGGCTTACACGTCCGGAAGGTTCATGCGTCTTCCACCTGGTCGCCAGAGAGCGAGGGCAGTATTTCAAGTGCTCAAAGTTCTTTAGTTACCTGTGCCTTACTCAGCTGAAAGGACTAATCTATTGGATCAGGTCTGTACTTACTTATTATACTACTACTACTCCTATCATCTCAAGTCAGCCAACAGCTAAGCTCTTAAAGCTACAGCGCATTGTCAAGCCACTCTATTCTACCACTGTATCCATACCATCTAAACCTGGCTGTGTACCAGAGAGACTGTAACCTGTATAACATATTGGTTCCTGCATTAAAGCAAACGTTATCTTTGACCCCTGGCATTGGTTTAATTATTGGTGCCTTGTGCGAGGAGGGTAACGGGAACAATCTTGCAGCCAGGCAACCCTGGGAACAAGGCCGCTATAGTAACCCTCGTGCCCATGATATCACCCATGACAACCTTAAAGGTCCCCTGTCCCAGGATAGTACCCGTGTGCTGCACCCCCCATTCCACACAGTATGTGGCTCTTGCCCTGTACTGTACCCCCTATAATACACTGTGTCCCCTATGCTGCACTGTGTGTGCCCCCTGTCCTGTACTGTACCCCCTATAATGCACTGTGCCCCCTATGCTGCACTGTGTGTGCCCCCTACTCTGTATTGTACCCCCTATGCTGTATTTTACCCCCTGCCCTGTACTGTGACCCCTTATGCTGAACTGTGTGCGCCCCTTGCCCTGTACTGCGCCCCATATGCTGTATTGTGCCCTCTATGCTGCACTGTGTTCCCCCTGCCCTGTACTGTACCCCCTATAATGCACTGTGCCCCTTATGCTGCACTGTGAGTGCCCCCTGCCCTGTACTGTACCCCCTATAATGCACTGTGCCCCCTATGCTGCACTGTGTGCCCTCTACCCTGTACTGTACCCCCTATGCTGTATTTTGCCCCTGCCCTGTACTGTGCCCCCCATGCCACACAGTGTGTGCTTCCTGCCCAGTACTGTGCCCCCTATAATGTACTGTGACCCTTTATGCTGCACTGTGTGTGCCCCTTGCCCTGTACTGCGCCCCCTATGCTGTATTGTGCCCTCTATGCTGTACTGTGTGTGCCCCCTGCCCTGTACTGTACCCCCTATGCTGTATTTTGCCCCCTGCCCTGTACTGTGCCCCACATTCTGCACTTTGTGTGCCCTCTGCCCTGTACTGTGTGCGCCCCCTGCCCTGTGAACTCTCCCTTACATATGCACATCTAGGATGCCAGGATAGTCATGGGTGAGGGGCCCATACAAAATTTTGCTGTGGAGCCCAGTCCGTTCTAGCTACGCCCCTGGCTAAATGAGATAAACAAAACAATAATATAATGTAAATTCTCTAAAAATAGGAGATGGTGTTTGCGCTGAGATAAAGTGAGACACATTACTGTGATACACCACTTCGTTAATCCAGAGAAAAAGACCCCTATAAAACAAAACGCAAAAAAAGAAAAGAACAAAAAAGGAAAAAACTCACAATGTATATTCTGATATCATCTCTGCAAATGGTCAATAATGAATTCCTTCTTCTGTTAATCTCTTTGTAAATGTGAATCAGCACCACCATGTTTCATTTACCCATGTCTCAGCCTTTAGGAAATATCGGGTTGTCCCGCTGCTCAGATCCTCGTACAGAAGCAGGGATCCCGCAATCCTGCGAATCATCACGAGATTTCGCCACGGCTGTGATACTTGGAAACGTAGCCAGATGTGATACTTTGTCTCCACAAATGGACTATGTCATAGAAGATACATGTTAATTTGCAGATTTCCGAGATCAGGGTAATACTAAACGGATGGGACAAAATTCACTCAGCACTTTATGGGTTTAATATCCCTCCATCGCCACACTTCCCTGATAGAATAGTGGCTTGTCCTAAATGTAATTTCCTTTCACTGACCTATGGCATGGGGTAAAGACATGCACACAGTCAATAGACTACTGGCACAATGTTATTGCATACATACAAGGCATATGGAAAATAGGGTTGCCATATATGCCTCAAACCCTGTTATTCAACTGATATAGACCTCCTGAAGGGGCTAGGTCAGGAAGGATTGCCTTTCCTAAGATTATATATGTTATTCTTTTGCTAAATGGCTAGACAGACTTTATGTCATTGCCCAAATGAGAAAGCTAATTACAATAGACTGGCAGAAAGGCAAAAAGAAAAACAAAGCATTTCTTTATTGAATCATACTACACAGAGGTGGAAATACAGGATCTGATGATTGCCTTTAGATATACGGAATGGTACTTCCAGGCTGATATCCAAGGTTTGTTAAAAATTAAGACTATGAGGAATACCTTAGGTCAGTGGAAGATGGAGGACTGACTGACTGGTGAGTTGGACAGGGAACCGGGGTATACGGACACACATCTTTGGATCAGTGTTATCTCTTGGAGGGATAAAGGAGACCCTGGGGGACTTAATCAGGTTCTTTGTAGGGGTGAGGTGGGGATAAGAGCGGTGGAATGAAACACATCCTTATTGTACTTATATTGTTATTTTATTTTATTATGTTCAATGTTTTCATTTTTTAAATACACATGTCTCATGCACTGTGATATTTTCCTGTCAAGTGTTATACTTTATCACATGTTTGAAAAACGCCAGTAAAAAGACATTTAAAAAAGAAAAACTGCAAGAAAAGCCATTTTTGTCACCTTGACACACAATAACTGTAAGTATGTTGTACTTCAAAGTGTTAAAAATAAAAATTCTCCTAATCGCTCAAAAAATGAGCCCCCATGCAAGATTGTTATTTTTTAACTTGACTATCTAGGGAGATTAATTCCCATCAAATGAGCTTCCCATAAAATGGGTTTTGGAAGTTGTGGATTGTCATTGGTATCGAAGTAATGTGTGAGGTGATCTGTTACAGCGTGAGTGATTGTAGGGTCTTCTAGGAATATTTTGTTAAGTTTCCAACACGAATTTCCCTTCTGTATATCCCATGATGTGAATGTTAACGATACAGATGCATGGTCAGAGATAAAGATGAGCGAATCAAAGCTGAAGAAGTGGAATTCGATCCGAATTTCAGGAATTATTCAATTCGCACCGAATCAGAATTTCCTGACGATTCGTGGTAGCGAATCGCTATTTTTTTCCCTAAAATGGCGGCTGCACGTGTTAGGACATGGAGTAAGGAACTGTGGAAAGGAGGGATCACCCACAATGCCATGCATGCAGCCAATCAGCAGCCACAGGGTTGCCAACCAAAATTTTTTATTTTTCTGGACAACTTATCCCAAAATCACGGACAGCCAACATTTTTTACGGACAAATTGGAAAACCATAAATAATTATAAATATTATGAGTAATAAAGGTGTGCAGCTCAATATACTGATAAGAACTCATTACCAGCATTAACTATGAGCTGTAAAATGATGGAAATTACCACCAAATTAATCTAGTCAATCTAGCCACCACCAGCCTAAAAAAAAAATCACGGACACATCTATTTTTTTTTCACGGACATAGGAAAAAAGTCGCCTTTTTTTACGGACTGTCCAGAAAGTTGGCAACCCTGAGCAGCCAGCCAGCCCTGTGATGTCACAGCCCTATAAATAGCCTCAGCCATCTTGGATTCTGCCATTCTCTAGTGACATTTGCAGGCGCTAGGGAAAGTGATAGAAAACCTCAACAAATGTATATATTGCTCAATAGAAGTGTAGGGAAAGGATAGGGAGGAAAGTATTGAAGCAGAACAGAGTTCAATAGGGGTGTTTAGAGACAGGGTAATAGGAAAAATCGTATTACACCTTGGTGCAGTGACTGGGGTTCAAAATTGCCATATTACAGCTGCTCATGTCAGGTTTGCAATAGATCATACCTCTGTAATTCCGATTATTGGGGTCTTATTAGCCCTTGTACGCTGTAGTTATATTTAGTAAAACAGAAAGGGCTTATTAGCTGTTGCGTGGTGAAGTGGGAAAATTACAGCCCTTTGTAGCGTGTATTAGTGGCAAAAAAAAAAGTTTTATTTGGCATACAGCGCCAAAGTTATTTATTGTCAAACCTTCTGCCGCTTATTAGTAGTGCAAAAAAACATAGTAGTCGTTCTGTGCTGAATTGGGAAAATTACAGCCCTTTGTAGCGTTTATTAGTGGCAAAAAAAAAAAAAGTTTTATTTAGCGCACAGTGCTGATGTTATTTCTTGTGAAACATTCTGGCGTTTATTAGTGGTGGAAAAAACGTATTAGTCGTTCTGTGCTGAAGTGGGAAAATTACAGCCATTTGTACCGTGTATTAGTGACAAAAAAAGTTTTATTTGGCGTACAGCGCCGAAGTTATTTATTGTGAAACATTCTCTCGTTTATCAGTGGTGCAATAAAACGTAGTAGTCGTTCTGTGCTGAAGTGGGAAAATTACAGCCATTTGTAGTGTGTATTAGTGGCAAAAAAATGTTTATTTGGTGTACAGTGCCGAAGTTTTTTCTTGTCAAACCTACTGTCATGTATTAGTGGTGGCAAAAAATGTATTAGCTGTTGTGTGGTGTAGTGGCAAAATTACAGCCCTTTGTAGCATGTTTTATTTTCCTATTTATTTGTTTGATCTAACAGTATGTCAGACAGAGAAGTGACAGGCCCTGCACAGGGGAGTGGCAGAGACCCAGGTCGCAGCAGAGTAAGGAGGCATGGCAGCAGGGGTAACTTTGAGAGGCCTGAGCTCCCGGTGTCCTCTAGCGGTCAGGTCTTGACCAGCAACCCGGCGGTTCTTGAATGGTTGACTTGGTCTTCGACTTCGCCCCAAATATCGTCAGACACCCCCAGCCAAGAGTCGGTGGGTTCATTAGACACAACCCTTAGTTGGCATGGCCCTGGAGGAGGCCCTGTACCTCACTTGTTCTCAACCTGCCTCTGTCCTTTTCTGTTCCCTCAGCCAGAGAAGTACTGTATGCTATGGGCTCAGCTCCACTTTACAGCAAGGACGAGCTACTAGAGGACAGTCAGCAGCTACTGGCCAGCCAAGATGTGGAGGAGACATCCAAAGCTTCCTCTGTTAGGTGTGCAATTACTGATGAGGAGAGTGGCGTGGGAGTTAGGGTTGCGAGCGGTCAGTCTCCTGACCCAGAGACCATTGAGGAGGACATCAGTGACATGCAGACAGTACTCGATGATGATGATGATGTAGCCGATCGCACTTGGGAGCCGGGTGAATTAGGGGCTTCATCATCATCAGGAGAAGAGGGTGGCAGCTTGCCCGTGAGGCAGTGGCGGAGCCAGCAAGTCGCTAGCATGGCCGGGAGTCAGCAGGGTGGCAGCAGTGGGAGGTCGGGAGCCAAACTTGCCCGGGGTAGACCACACGCTTCGCAGGAGCCTACTGGGCTGGAAAGTAGTGGTGCAGGGGTTCACTGAGGCAGCGTTAGCAGCTGGGTGAGGTGAACCTAGCTATTTGTAGAATCTGTGGGCAGAAGGTGAAGAGTGGCCAGGGTGCCAATGTTGGCAGATGGCCCTGCGTCAACAAATGCAGCGTCACCATAAAGTGGCCTGGGAGAACTGTGGCTCCAATGTGGTGGTCCAGCCTGCCGCAGCAGCCGCAGCATCACCCAGTGGCGCGCACCCGATTTCAGGCAGTCAAGGCTCCACCACCTCAGCCGAAGGGAGCTGTCTGTCCCATTATCTGATGCCCCTGCTCCTCCTCCTCGTCAGTAATTCTTTCAGCAATCGATCAGCAAAGAGATTGCAAAGAGATGGCAGTATGCATGTACACATCCAACGGCACAGAAGCTGAACATGCTCCTGGCCAAGTTGCTGGTGCTGCAGTACCTCCCTTTCCAAGTGGTGGCTTGTGCCGAGCCGAGGTGGAGAGTTCCAAGCCGTTATTTCTTTGCGAAACAGGCAGTACCAGCCCTGCACACATATGTAGAACAGAAGGTGGACCAGTCCTTCAGCCTGTCGGTGTCTGCCAAAGTGCACGGCAGCGCCTTTGTGTGGAGCTCTAATTACAGTCAGGGACAGTATATGTCCTTTATGGCCCATTGGGTAAATGTGGTTCCTGCACAGCCAAACCAGCAACTTGGCCAGGCAACACCGCTTCCACCTCCATGTTCTCATGCCGTTGGTCCTGCGACAATGTCTGCCTCCTCATCCTCCACCGTGCCCCACCAGCATCCCACATGTGCAGGGCACGGCGGTGTCACGCGGTTTTACACCTCATTTGCCTGGGTGAACGGAGTCACACAGGGGAGGAACTGCTCCGTGTCATTCATCAAGAAATCGAATCCTGGCTTTTCCCATGACAACTCAAAATCGGAACAATGGTGACAGACAACAGGAAGAACATAGTGTCGGCGCTGCACCAAGGAGGGCTGTGCCATGCGCCCTGCATGGTGCACGTGTTCAATCTGGTTGTCAAGCGGTTTCTAAAGTCTTCTACCAATCTGCAAGACATCCTAAAAGTGGCCAGGAAACTTTGCATGCACTTTAGCCACTCCTACACCACCAAGCACACCCTTCTTAAGCTACAGCTGCAGAACGACGTCCCCCAACATAGGCTGATATGCGACGTTTCCACCCGTTGGAATTCCACCCTCCATATGTTGGACTGACTGCACGAACAGAGAAAGGCCATAAACGATTTCTTGATGATCCAAGCTGACAGAGGTACTCCCCTGTGTAACTTCGATGTCAGCCAGTAGTGACACCTGCTTTTTGCTCGTGCCCTTTGAGGAGGCCACTTTATTTGTCAGTCGCCACGACTATGGGATGAACAACGTCATTCCACTCATTCATATCCTGGAAAAGATGCTGTTAAATCTGGCTGGTCAGGGGACAGGAGATGTGGTGACTACATCTCACGGCCACATGAGCCCTGTGGGGGCTGAACTGGAGGAGGAGGAGGACAGTGGAGCACAAAGAATTCCTAGAGAAATGGGTGGTTTCTCTACTCAGGTGACAGGAGAGGAGGAGTAGAAGCAGCCAGAGGAGCTACAGGGCAATGAGGAAGAGGGGGCAGAGGACTCATACACACTGTGGCAGTATGCAGTGGAGATGGAGGCAGGGAGTCCCTCCAAGTCACTTGCGCAAATGGCTCGATGCATGCTCACTTGCTTGCGTAGTGACAGCCGTATTGTCACCATTCAGCAGAGGGATGACTACTGGCTCTCCACCCTGTTAGACCCTCGCTACCGATCCAAAATGGGGGTCTTTTTTACACCCACCGAGAGGGAGGACAAACTGAACTACTATAGAGACATCCTATGTCAGTTGGCCGCTGCCTATCTGCGCCATCGTCCATCCTCTCGCAGGTCTGACCGGGGGGCCCCTCTGCGCTCACGTTCCACTGCCATGGCTGCTGGGGGTGGTGGTGGCAGGAGCAGTACCAGCTCCATCAGCAGCAGCCTGACTCTAGAGTCGCTGATGAGCAGCTTTCTTCACCCGCATAGTGAAGAAACTACTCATCAGCCATATCAACTAGACCTGGAGGACCTAAACCAGGCGTCATTGAAGATCCGCTGGACTACTGGGCAGCCAAACTAGATTTGTGGCCGCAACTGGCCAAGTTTGCCACTCTGTGGTCTCCTGATGCTACAGCTGCTGCCACTACCACCTCTACACCGTTGTCGTACCACTCTGCCGTCTCCAGATGCTACTGCCACTGCCACCTCTACACTGTCGTCATTCCACTCTGTGATCTCTTCATGTTGCTTCCACTGCCACCTCTACACTGTCGTCATACCACTCTGTCATCTCCTGATGCTACAGCTGCTGCCACCTCTACACTGTCATCGTACCACTCTGTGGTCTCTTGATGCTACAGCTGCTGCCACTGCCACCTCTGCACTGTCGTTGTACCACTCTGTTGTCTCCTGATGCTGCTGCCACTGCCGCCTCTACACTGTCGTCGTACCACTCTGCCATCTCCTGATGCTACAGCTGCTGCCACTGTCACCTCTACACTGTCGTTGTATGACTGTGTCATCTCCTGATGCTACAGCTGCTGCCACTGCCACCTTTACACTGTCGTTGTACCACTCTGTTGTCTCCTGATGCTGCTGCCACTGCCACCTCTACACTATCGTTGTACCACTCTGTTGTCTCCTGATGCTGCTGCCACTGCCACCTCTACACTGTCGTCGTACCACTCTGCCATCTCCTGATGCTACAGCTGCTGCCACTGTCACCTCTACACTGTAGTTGTATGACTGTGTCATCTCCTGATGCTAATGCTGCTGCCACTGCCATCTCCACACTGTCATCATACCACTCTGTGGTCTCCTGATGCTATAGCTGCTTCCACTGCCACCTCTACACTATCGTTGTATCACTGTGTCATCTCCTGATGCTACAGCTGCTGCCACCTCTACACTGTCGTAGTGCCACTCTGTGGTCTCCTGATGCTAATTCTGCTGCCACTGCCACCTCCACACTGTCATCATACCACTCTGTAGTCTCCTGATGCTACTGCTGCCTAAACACTGTCGTCGTGCCACTCTGTGGTCTCCTTATGCTACTGCTGCCTCCACACTGTCGTCGTACCACTCTGTGGTCTCCTGATGCTACTGCTGCCTACACAATGTCATTGTGTCACTCTGTGGTCTCCTGATGCTACTGCCACCTACACACTGTCGTTGTGCTACTCTGTCAGACCTTCTATAGTCACAGGCAGGTCAAAGTTGACAACAATTGACACTTGTTCTACGTCAATTCCTCAAGCACAGATATTAGTGGTGATGGGAACTTTTCCCTTGCCATCTCTGTTGTCGTGTCACTCTGTGGTCTCCTGATGCTACTGCTGCTGCCTCCACAAGCAGAGGGATGACTACTGGCTCTCCATCCTGTTAGAGCCTCGCTACCGATCCAAAATGGGGGTCTTTTTTACATCCACCGAGAGGGTGGACAAACTGAACTACTATAGAGACATCCTATGTCAGTTGGCCGCTGCCTATCTGCGCCATCGTCCATCCTCTCGCAGGTCTGACCGGGGGGCCCCTCTGCACTCACGTTCCACTGCCATGGCTGCTAAGGGTAGTGGTGGCAGGAGCAGTACCAGCTCCATCAGCAGCAGCCTGACTCGAGTCGCTGATGAGCAGCTTTCTTCACCCGCATAGTGAAGAAACTACTCATCAGCTGTATCAACTAGACCTGGAGGACCTAAACCAGCAGGTGGTGGCATACTTGGACAGCACCCTGCCACCCATCATTGAAGATCCGCTGGACTACTGGGCAGCCAAACTAGATTTGTGGCCCCAACTGGCCGAGTTTGCCACTCTGTGGTCTCCTGATGCTACAGCTGCTGCCACTGTTACCTCTACACTGTCGTTGTATCACTGTGTCGTCTCCTGATGCTACAGCTGCTGCCACTGCCACCTCTACACTGTCGTCGTGCCACTCTGTGGTCTCCTGATGCTAATACTGCTGCCACTGCCACCTCCACACTGTCATCATACCACTCTGTAGTCTCCTGATGCTACAGCTGCTTCCACTGCCACCTCTACTCTGTTGTCGTACCACTCTGTGGTCTCCTGATGCTACAGCTGCTGCCACTGCCACCTCTACATTGTCGTCGTGCCACTCTGTGGTTTCCTGATGCTAATTCTGCTGCCACTGCCACCTCCACACTGTCATCATACCACTCTGTAGTCTCCTGATGCTACTGCTGCCTAAACACTGTCGTCGTGCCACTCTGTGGTCTCCTTATGCTACTGCTGCCTCCACACTGTCGTCATACCACTCTGTGGTCTCCTGATGCTACTGCTGCCTACACAATGTCGTTGTGTCACTCTGTGGTCTCCTGATGCTACTGCCACTGCCACCTACACACTCGTTGTGCCACTGTGTCAGACCTTCTACAGTCACAGGCAGGTCAAAGTTGACAACAATTGACACTTGTTCTACGTCAATTCCTCGAGCACAGACATTAGTGGTGATGGGAACTTTTTCCTTGCCATCTCTGTTGTCGTGTGACTCTGTGGTCTCCTGATGCTACTGCTGCTGCCTCAACAATGTCGTAACGCCACTCTGTGGTCTTCTGATGCTACCGCTGCCTACACACTGTCGTCATGCCAATCTGTAGTCTGCTGCCACTGCCACCTCCACACTGTCATCGTGCCATTCTGGGCTCCTGATGCTACTGCCGCCTACACACTGTTGGCGTGCCACTCTGTGGTCTCCTGATACTACTGCTGCCGCCACACTGTCGTTCTGCCACTCTGTGGTCTCCTGATGCTACTGCTGCCTACACACTGTCGTTCTGCCACTATGTGGTCTCCTGATGCTACTGCTGCCTACACATTGTTGTCATGCCACTCTGTGGTCTCCTGATCCTGCTGCCATTGCCATCTCCACACTGCCGGGGGGGGGCTCTGCTTGTATAAGCGTCTACAGTCATGGCCAAAAGTTTTGAGAATGACACAAATATTATATTTTCACATGATCTGCTGCCCTCTGGTTTTCATGTGTGTTTGTCAGATGTTTTTATCACATACAGAAATATAATTGCAATCATATTATGAGTAACAAAAGCTTATATTGACAGTTAGAATGAGTTAATGCAGCAAGTCAATATTTGCAGTGTTGACCCTTCTTCTTCAGGACCTCTGCAATTCTCCCTGGCATGCTCTCAATCAACTTCTGGACCAAATCCTGACTGATAGCAGTCCATTCTTGCACAATCAATGCTTGCATTTTGTCAGAATTTGTAGGTTTTTGTTTGTCCACCCGTCTCTTGATGATTGACCACAAGTTGTCAATGGGATTAAGATCTGGGGAGTTTCCAGGCCATGGACCCAAAATCTCTATGTTTTGTTCCCTGAGCCATTTAGTTATCACCTTTGCTTTATGGCAAGGTGCTCCATTATGCTGGAAAAGGCATTGTTGATCGCCAAACTGCTCTTGGACGGTTGGGAGAAGTTGCTCTCGGAGGACATTCTGGTACCATTCTTTATTCATGGCTGTGTTTTTAGGCAAGATTGTGAGAGAGCCGATTCCCTTGGCTGAGAAGCAACCCCACACATAAATGGTTTCAGGATGCTTTACAGTTGGCATGAGACAAGACTGGTGGTAGCGCTCACCTCGTCTTCTCCGAATAAGCTGTTTTCCAGATGTCCCAAACAATCGGAAAGGGGATTCATCAGAGAAAATGACTTTACTCCAGTCCTCAGCAGTCCACTCCCTGTACCTTTTGCAGAATATCAGTCTGTCCCTGATGTTTTTTCTGGAGAGAAGTGGCTTCTTTGCTGCCCTCCTTGAGACCAGGCCTTGCTCCAAGAGTCTCCGCCTCACAGTGCGTGCAGATGCACTCACACCTGCCTGCTGCCATTCCTGAGCAAGCTCTGCACTGCTGGTAGCCCGATCCCGCAGCTGAAACACTTTTAAGAGACTGTCCTGGCGCTTGCTGGTCTTTCTTGGGCGCCCTGGAGCCTTTTTGGCAACAATGGAACCTCTCTCCTTGAAGTTCTTGATGATGCGATAGATTGTTGACTGAGGTGCAATCTTTCTAGCTGCAATACTCTTCCCTGTTAGGTCATTTTTGTGCAGTGCAATGATGACTGCACGTGTTTCTTTAGAGATAACCATGGTTAACAGAAGAGAAACAATGATGCCAAGCACCAGCCTCCTTTTAAAGTGTCCAGTGGTATCATTCTTACTTAATCATGACAGATTGATCTCCAGCCCTGTCCTCATCAACACCCACACCTGTGTTAATGGAGAAATCACTGAAACGATGTTAGCTGGTCCTTTTAAGGCAGGGCTGCAATGATGTTGAAATGTGTTTTGGGGGATAATGTTCATTTTCTAGGCAAATATTGACTTTGCAAGTAATTGCTGTTAAGCTGATCACTCTTTATAACATTCTGGAGTATATGCAAATTGCCATTATAAAAACTGAAGCAGTAGACTTTGTAAAAATTAATATTTGTATCATTCTCAAAACTTTTGGCCATGACTGTAATAGAACAGGTTCTGTAGAAATCTATGTGGAATCAGTGAACTAGTGTAAAAGGAATGCGCTCTTTCATGCTATAGTAGGTTCTTGGGCCTCTGTACGGTTCTTTATAGCTGGTGTTACCAGTTACCTGTAAGGCTGAGTTCACACTTGAGTTATTTGGTCAGTTTTGGCCCCATAACTGCCCAAATACATTAAGTGTGCAGCGATTCTAAGAGTGACGCCTGTCATCTGCATGTCATACTGACTCACAGTATTGTTTCACTACCACAGCAGACTCCTTATGCGTGTTACTGCAAGGCAGTGTTCTACACCACTATACAGGCCCTCTGCAGCCAGGAAGTAGCCATTTTTTCATGCAATTCGCCACAAATTTATTCGGATCGGAAAATTCGGCAAACTGACAGAATCAAATTTTTGAAAAATTCTCTCATCTCTAGTCAGAGAGAATGTTGCCTTTATCAGCTTTTTGGATTTCAGTAATGTGTGTTTGTGAAATGAAAATATAATCTAACCTATGGCATGCTTTGTGTGTGTCTGAAAAAAATGAAAAGTCCCTGGTCGTCAGATGTAGATGTCTCCACACATCAGTAAGGTGTAGTTCATTGAATGTGCCATGATTCTTCCTAAGGTCCTATAAGATATATGTGGAATACTGGTGAAGTCGAAAAGCGGGTTTAATTAGACTTTTCAGTCACCTCCCACAATCATGATGCCGTCTGCAAATAAGGCAAATTTAGATAAAGTCTGGGTAATCCAGGTAGCTTCTTGGACATTGGGGCTATAAAAGTTAGCTAGGGAGGATGTGGAATTTCCTAGCTTCCCTTTAATGAAAAGATATCTGCCCTCTGGGTCCTTTTATTCAATCAGGATTTGAAAGGGCGTGTGAATGTTGACCGCTATACTAATGTGATGTTAGGTAGGGAATACAGCCCTATACTTCCACCCAAACCACTGTCCATACCTACTTGTAAGATCTCTCCTAAATGATGGCTAAACAAAAAGAGGTATGAATATTGGCAAACAAAGATCCAGAAGGTAAAACGAAGCCAAAACAGAATATAATCACAGAGTCAAGTAACAGCCATGGTCAATACCAGGAGGTAACATCATAAATATAATCATCAGTCAGAGACAAGGTCAGAGTGAAAGCATAGTCACAGTGATCCAGGAGTTCAAAAATGTACAATATATACATTTTTACGTATATCTGGACTTCTCCAAAGCATTTGACACTGTACCACATAAAAGGTTAGTATATAAGATGAGAATGCTTGGCCTGGGAGAAAATGTCTGTATGTGGGTAAGTAACTGGCTCAGTGATAGAAAACAGAGGGTGGTTATTAATGGTACATACTCAGATTGGGTCACTGTAACTAGTGGGGTACCACAGGAGTCAGTATTGGGCCCTATTCTCTTCAATATATTTATTAATTATCTTGTAGAAGGCTTGCACAGTAAAATATCAATTTTTGCAGATGACACTAAACTGTGTAAAGTAATTAACACAGAAGAGGACAGTACACTGCTACAGATGGATCTGGATAGACTGGAGGCTTGGGCAGAGAAGTGGCAGATGAGGTTTAACACTGACAAATGTAAAGTTATGCATATGGGAAGGAATAATGCAAGTCACCAGTACATACTAAATGGTAAAATATTGGGTAACTCTGACATAGAAAAGGACCTAGGAATTTTAGTGAACAGAAATCTAAGCTGCAGAAACCAGTGTCAGACAGCTGCTGCCAAGGCCAATAAGATAATGGGCTGCATCAAAAGAGGCATAGATGCCCGTGATGAGAACATAGTCCTGCCACTTTACAAATCACTAGTCAGACCACACATGGAGTACTGTGTACAGTTCTGGGCTCCTGTGAACAAGGCAGACATAGCAGAGCTGGAGAGGGTTCAGAGGAGGGCAACTAAAGTAATAACTGGAATGGGTGGACTACAGTACCCAGAAAGATTATCAAATTTAGGCTTATTCACTTTAGAAAAAAGACGACTGAGGGGAGATCTAATAACTATGTATAAATATATCAGAGGTCAGTACAGAGATCTCTCCCACGATCTATTTATCCCGAGGACTGTGACTGTGACGAGGGGCCATCCTCTGCGTCTGGATGAAAGAAGGTTTGTACACAAACATAGAAGAGGATTCTTTACGGTAAGAGCAGTGAGACTATGGAACTCTCTGCCTGAGGAGGTGGTGATGGTAAGTTCACTAAAAGAGTTCAAGAGGGGCCTGGATGTATTTTTGGAGGGTAATAATATTACAGGTTATAGTTACTAGAGAGGGGTCGTTGATCCAGGGAGTAATTCTGATTGCCTGATTGGAGTTAGGAAGGAATTTTTTTCCCTAAAGTGGGGAAAACTGGCTTCTACCTCACAGGGTTTTTTTTGCCTTCCTCTGGATCAACTTGTAGGAAAACAGGCCGAACTGGATGGACAGATGTCTTTTTTCGGCCTTATAAACTATGTTACTATGTTACTATGTTACAAGGCAAGTGTTGCTAGCAGCTGCCTGTTTAAATCTCCCAATGACAGGAAGCATGTGATGCTGGCACTGAGCCGGATTGGCCTGGCGTCCCTACTCCATTATCATACCTCCCAACTTTGTAAGCAAACAAAGAGGGGCATATTTTGGAAAATTTTTTCAGCACTAGGCCAGGCCTCTAACTCCGCCCAAAACATAACTATATACCCAGTACCCTTACTGCCCCACATAGTAATTACTCCCCAGTTATGTGCCCCCCATTAATATACCCAGCTGTGCCTCCAGTAATATACCCTGTTATTCGCCCCAGTAATATGCCCTCTTATGTGCCCCCAGTAATATGCCCAGCTGTGCCCCCAGTAATATGCCCACATAGTGCCCCCTGTAATATACCCACATTGTGCCCCCCAGTAATATGCCCACATTGTGGTCCCCTGTAATATGCCCAGCTGTGCCCCCCTGTAATATGTCCACATTGTGCCTCCCAGTAATATGCCCACATTGTGCACCCTTGTAATATGCCCACATTGTGCCCCCAGTAATATGCCCACATTGTGCACCCCTATTATATGCCCACATTGTGCCCCCCAGTAATATGCCCACAATGTGGCCCCCTGTAATATGCCCAGCTGTGCCTCCCAGTAGTTTTGTGCCCTCAGTAATATGCCCACATTGTGCACCCCTGTAATATGCCCAGCTGTGCCCCCCAGTAATATGCCCACATTGTGCCCCCCAGTAATATGCCCACATTGTGGCCCCCTGTAATATGCCCACATTGTGCCTCACAGTAATTTTGTGCCCCCAGTAATATGCCCACATTGTGCCTCCCAGTAATTTTGTGCCCTCAGTAATATGATTTGCCCCACAGAAAGTTAAAAAAATAAACACTGCATACTTACCTTCTTCCTAGAAGCATCACCAGCAGGACATCGGCTGGTTTAGTCTGGAGGGGGTGGAGCCAAGGCAGACTGCCGGCCCCGCCCCCCGCCCAGACCAGAGATATGGAGAGCAGCAGGAGGTACGGAGGGATGATTGATGAAGCAGTGAGCTGATGCCGGCTCTCTGCTTCATCACAATTCAGGCAACTATCTCTGCGTCCTACGGACGCAGGGACAGCTGCCAGGAGCCGGGACATACCTCCCCCGTACCGGGACAGAGGGACAGCCACTGCAATCCGGGACTGTCCCGCTGGATCCAGAACGGTTGGGAGGTATGCATTATAGGTCAACTAGCCAGACTGTACCGTAAAAGAGCGCGGACAGGTAAGTATCCCCCCCTTCTAGGATGGGCCACTGGAGCCATAACCAAAGAAGCGGTTTATTAGTATGAGTTTCATTAATTTTTTTTATCAGCTTATCACCATGACTTCTCCTCTGGGTCATAACCTTTCCAATAGACCAGGTACTGTACCGCACCTACGGTAACATCTTCCTGAAATCTAAGATTTTGAAGACCTCATACTCCAACAAAACAATTTTCCAAAATTTAGAAACAAGTTGCACACCACGATTCGACACAATGGTGGAGATTTATCAAACTGGTGTAAAGTAAAACTGGCTTAGTTGCCCATAACAACCAATCAGATCCCACCTTTCATTTTTCACAGCTCATTTGGAAAATGAAAGGTGGAATCTGACTGGTTGCTATGGGAAACTAAGCCAGTTCTACTTTACACCAATTTGATAAAGCTCTCCAAATGTATTTACGGATACCATGCAACTGGACTACATGATCAGTGAACAGAAAAGATAGCACTTTTGCATTGGGCAACTAGCTGAGAGGGACAAATGACACATCTTGCTAAAGCTATCCACAACCACCCAGACAACTGTTTCCCCCTGTGGCAAATCAGTGATGAAATCCATAGAAAGATGGGACCGTGGCCTTTTGGGAATGGGTAAAAGGCAAAAGCTCACCAGGAGGATGTCTCCTAGGGGTTCTGGAACAAGCACAAACCTCACAAATCACTATGTATGCAGAAATGTCTCCAGACATAGCAGACCACCTGTAACACCTAGACATAAGTCTTTTTGTGCCACAAATCCCTAGATGTAAACTTAACATTGAATCATGAAGCTCGCTCAGAAGGCGTAGAAGGAATTCGCCTAGGACAAATTATTTACCCTTAAAGGGGTTGTCCCACGAATAATTTAAAAAATGAAAATCAGACATCATATAGTACATGGCAACCTATTTTTAACAAAGTTAGAACAAGCCCTGTACCTCACATGGATCCAGAGATCTCCCCATCCATTGCTCTGCTAGATTTATATCAAGCTGACAGCTCAAGGGGAGTGTCTTTTCTGCTACAGCTCAGGAGGCGTGTCCATGCTCCCCCTATCACAGCTCAGAAGGCTATACAGATACATTTTATTGACTAACTCAGTAGCTATACAAAATTTTTAATTACATGCAATTAAAAAAGTATTCAGATCCAGGAGCTGGTTTGAAAACTGTAGAATATTTTTTGTGGGACAACCCATTTAAAAAGGTTCTCAGGGGCCTGATCCTGATAGGTTCCAATCTCAGATGCCAAATCAGAGAAGATAGCAGAAATTACAATACCCTCAGGCAAGATAGGTTCTGGATTGGAATCCAGGGAATGACTGGCATAGAAACTCCTAGACAAAGCATCAGCCGTAATATTCTTTGAATCAGGCCTAAATGTAATGACAAATTTAAATTGAGTGAAAAAATAGTAACCACCGAGCCCATTTAGGATTCAGACGTTTTGCCGATTCTAAAAAAGTCAAAGTCTTGTGATACGCAAGGATTGTCACCTCATTTTCACCTATATAACTAACAGCAGTGCCCCACAGAAGATTGCATACACATCCCAGACATACCTGTGTGCAGTGGCGTACCGCCCATAGAGGCAGACCACGCCACTGCTATGGGGCCCCGGCACAGGAGGGGCCCGGAGCACACAGGAGGCCCCACCCCCTACTCTGCAGGACCGCCTCCTGCGCAGGACCGCCCGGACGTTCCTGTGCTCTCCAGCTGGCCCCACCTCCTCCCTCATGCCGCGCTGCTACTGGACGAGGAGGACCTCTGCAGCGCGGCAAAGAGGGGAAAGAAGATCAAGGCCCCAGCCCCCTCCAGAGTGGCATCGGCGGTACAAGGGACAAGTAACTGTAAGTATTTATGTGTTTCATGTGTGTGTATGTGTGTATGTATGTGTGTATGTTTGTGTGTCTATGTATGTGTGTGCATACACTGTGCCAGACAATATACATTATACCCCTACACTGTGTATATACTGTATATTGTACAGCATGGCGCAGGGGTTATATTATAGTGTAACCGCCATGCATTTGTTGTACAGTATATATTATAATCCCTGTACCATGCTATACAATCTACAGTATAATCCATACACCATACTGTATAATATACAGTATAATCCATACACCATGCCATATAATCTACAGTATAATCCATACACCATGCCGTATAATCTACAGTATAATCCATACACCATGCTGTATAGTATACAGTATAATCTGTACACCATGCTGTATAGTATACAGTATAATCCCTACACCATACTGTATAATGTACAGTATAATCCCTACACCATGCTTTATAATATACAGTATAATCCGTACACGATGCTGTATAGTATACAGTATAATCCGTACACCATGCTTTATAATATACAGTATAATCCGTACACGATGCTGTATAATATACAGTATAATCCCTACACCATGCTTTATAATATACAGTATAATCCGTACACGATGCTGTATAGTATACAGTATAATCTGTACACCATGCCGTATAATCTACAGTATAATCCATACACCATGCTGTATAGTATACAGTATAATCCCTACACCATACTGTATAATATACAGTATAATCCGTAAACCATGCTGTATAATATACAGTATAATCTGTACACCATGCTGTATAGTATACAGTATAATCCGTACACCATGCTGTATAATATACAGTATAATCCGTACACGATGCTGTATAGTATTACAGTATAATCCGTACACCATGCTGTACAGTATACAGTATAATCCCTACACCATGCTGTATAATATACAGTATAATCCCTAAACCATGCTGTATAATATACAGTATAAGGGGTTGTTCACATATCAGTTATTTGATCAGTTATTTCCATCAATTATTGTGAGCCAAAACCAGGTGCGGGTCAAAAACACTGAACAGGTGCAGATCTTTTCATTACACCTGATCTCTGTGTAGTGTCCACTCCTGGTTTTGGCTGGAAATAACTGATGGAAATAACTGATCAAATAACTGATACGTGAACAACCCCTAATCCGTACACCATGCTGTATAATATACAGTATTATCCGTACACCATGCTGTATAGTCTACAGTATAATCCGTACACCATGCTCTATAGTATACAGTATAATCCCTACACCATACTGTATAATATACAGTATAATCCGTACACGATGCTGTATAGTATACAGTATAATCCGTACACCATGCTGTATAGTATACAGTATAATCCCTACACCATGCTGTATAATATACAGTATAATCCCTACACCATGCTGTATAATATACAGTATAATCTGTACACCATGCTGTATAATATACAGTATAATCCGTACACCATGCTGTATAATATACAGTATAATCCGTATACCATGCTGTATAGTATACAGTATAATCCGTTCACCATGTTGTATAATATACAGTATAATCCGTACACCATGCTGTATAATATACAGTATAATCCCTACACCATGCTGTATAATATACAGTATAATCCGTACACCATACTGTATAATATACAGTATAATCCGTACACCATGCTGTATAATCCATACACCATACTGTATAATATACAGTATAATCCATATACCATACTGTATAATATAAAGTATAATCTGTACACCATGCTGTATAGTATACAATATAATCCCTACACCATGCTGTATAATATACAGTATAATCACTACACCATACTGTATAATATAAAGTATAATGCATACACTATGCTGTATAATATACAGTATAATCCATCCTTGTGGCTGCCCCCATTCAGTATAACGTCTCCTTGATTTAAAAAAAATAATATAAAATCAGTAGCTCATGTATACATTTCTTTATTGGCAATTGGGAGTGTGGCATGGGAGGAGCCAGGGCAGCATGTGGGATGGGCCAGGGTGGTGGACGGGGTTAGGGGCCCCATTCAGATTCTTGCTATGGGGCCCAATGATTTCTATGTATGCCCCTGCCTGTGTGCACTCTGTGTCTTTATTCCATGTCCAGAAAAAGCACTTTTATTCTGCAGGAAAACAGCTCCCAAGTGCCCGGCTGAAAGTGAAACTATAAACAGCTTTCTCTCCTGACTCGATTTCTAACAGCTATATCCTCTGATATGCTGGATATAATGTGATTTTGGTATCATTTTAAAGCTTTGAACGCCAGCTTTCAAAGAAGGTCAGAACCATTTTTCTCTCTGCTACCAATCCCAAGATATGAGCAGCTAAAGCAGCCCTCCCCTCTTCAGTCTGGTTTGCAGCAGCAGCAGAGCCGGGCACTTGGGAGCTGTTTTCCTGCAGAATAAAAGTGCTTTTTCTGCAGGGGCGTAGCTAAAGGCTCATGGGCCCTGATGCAAGAGTTCAGCTTGGGCCCCCCTTCCCTTAGTGCTCTGTGTGTCTTCTTATGCAGATAACAAACAAAAAACCTCTCAAAGGAGAGTGCGGCGTTTTTATAACAATAGAACAACAAATGAGGCGTAGCTACGTCTCAGTGCGCCTTTTTCACTCTCCACCTCCCTAACTTTGTTTAAGACTTAGCTTTTAATAGGTATACTTTAATATTATACAAAACCAGCAGTGAAGGTGAAAAACAGAAAGATTAAAATTATCAGGGCCAGTGTAGTGATGTACCCATGTGTTTACTTTAATACTGCACTCTTATTGGCATCCTTGAAACCTGTGTCTGCGCGCTGACACAGGAATGTATAGAGAAATATAGGACCTGACTATCCCTATGGTCTCACAAATCGCTACTGACCCTGTCTAAAAACCTAATCAGTGTCTGCCCCCCGGCATGTTTCGCCGATAGATTCGGCGTCTTCAGGGGCTAGGGCAGTCTGTTGAGCAGTGAGCGGCGTCAAGCCATTTTAAAGCCTCAATTTCTGATGTAAATTAATGTGGGCCAATAAGGGCTTTCTTAGGGGCATACCTGTCATTACCTGCGTACCGGTATACTCACGTATATACGTCTTCTTATGCAGAACAAGGGTCTTTGGGACCCCTCAGGCTCCTGGGCCCGGTAGCAACTGCTACCTCTGCACCCCCTATAGCTACGCCCCTGGGATATAGTGTATATAGATGGAGGGAGGAGTGGAGGGGTGTATATAGTATATATAGAGGGAGGACTGGAGGAGGGTATATAGTGTATATAGAAGGAGGACTGGAGGAGAGTATACAGTTTATATAGAGGGAGGACTGGAGAAGGGGATCTAGTGTATATCTGGCTTAGAGGCCCGGTCCCAACTGCGACCTCTGCGACCCTATAGCTACGCCAGTGTTTTTCTGGAGATGTAATACAGACAGAAAGTGCACACAGGTATGTCTGGGATGTGTCTGCAATCTTATGTGGAGCAGTGCTGTTAGTTATATCGGTGAAAATGAGGTGACAGACTCCCTTTAATGGCCTTTGAAGAACACTTGTAGAAAGCTTGCCCAGTAAAATATCAATTTTTGCAGATGACACTAAACTGTATAAAGTAATTAACACAGAGGAGGACAGTGCACTGCTACAGCAGGATCTGGATAGACTGGAGGCTTGGGTAGAAAAGTGGCAGATGAGGTTTAACACTGACAAATGTAAGGTTATGCATATGGGAAGGAATAATGCAAGTCACCAGTACATACTAAATGGTAAAGCATTGGGTAACTCTGACATGGAAAAGGACCTAGGAATTTTAGTGAACAGCAAACTAAGCTGCAGAAACCAGTGTCAGACAGCTGCTGCCAAGGCCAATAAGATAATGGGTTGCATCAAAAGAGGCATAGATGCCCGTGATAAGAACATAGTCCTGCCACTTTACAAATCACTAGTCTGACCACATATGGAGTACTGTGTACAGTTCTGGGCTCCTGTGAACAAGGCAGACATAACAGAGCTGGAGAGGGTTCAGAGGAGAGCAACTAAAGTAATAACTGGAATGGGTGGACTACAGTACCCAGAAAGATTATCAAAATTAGGGTTATTCACTTTAGAAAAAAGACGACTGAGGGGAGATCTAATAACTATGTATAAATATATCAGAGGTCAGTACAGAGATCTCTCCCATCATCTATTTATCCCGAGGACTGTGACTGTGACGAGGGGACATCCTCTGCGTCTGGAGGAAAGAAGGTTTGTACATAAATATAGAAGAGGATTCTTTACGGTAAG
>ONZH01011580.1:0-55987 GCA_900303285.1 Rhinella marina
AAGCTATAGTCAGTCAAAAGTGAAATTGAGAGTTGGAAGGAGATAAGAAGCACCCTGGCTCTTTATAGTTTACAGACAGAGTATTATGAGGGGTCAACAGCCAAAGACACCCCACTCAAAGGTACCAGAACTGTCATAAAGTCCAGCTAACAGACCAAAGCTACACAGAGTCTAGTACAGCAGAGAAAGATAAAGCAAGGTATCCAATGTTGCCTGCCAGTTTACCCCAAAACCTGCTGGTGCCAGAGAAAGACCAAATATTGTCCGGATGCAAGTTTAGTCAAGTAAAACTGTTGAACTTTATAAAGTCTGGACTTTTACTCGACCAACTATCACTCCCCCCTTTGTTGCTACAGAGCCTAACCCTGGGGAGTGTCGGTATCCAGGTAGGAGCACCGTGACATACCAAACTAGTAAGGCTGCATCACCACTTGGTGTTTATAAAAGCCTGGGACACAATCAGCCCTGGGAGGGGGGGGTAACGTGTTGCCCATACCTCTTTCCTCTGTATCCCCCAATTTTCTATAGCTGACCCACAGACGTTTTTTCTCATGGATTAATATGAATTTCTGGTATGGGTCAATGCATTATGTGTTAGAAGGTAGAAGGTGTTAGAAGCACAGTGCTTTAGTTTAAAGAGGCCCCTTTAAAGTCTGATAGGAGGTTCACGTGCTGCCCTACTGTTCCATGGCTTTGCCGTATGCATGGACCCTTACGTTTTGTCTCATTAGCAAGAGTTCTTTACCTGTGAGGGTCTGTCCCCGCAGGTAAAGAAACGCAGATGTGCTGTTTGATTGAAATGGCCATCTCACTCGCCCCTTTCAATTTCGTTCCTGCGCCACTGCTTTGAGTAATGCAGAGGCACTGATTTGGCTTCTGAAACAGCAATGATTCATGTGTTTCTACCCAGATATGTAGTAGAACATTACTATTAGCATTTATTATTAAAGCACCATTCATTCCATGGCATTGTACATATGATAAGGGGTGCACATACATAATACAGACAATTGCATTAAGCATGAACAAGACGAGTTATAGACTGGTAGGAGTTACATACTGGTACAGAAGGAGAGAGGACCCTGCCCATGAGGGCTTACAATCTACAAGGTATGGAGTAAGGACACAGTAGGTGAGGGTAAAGCTGGTCATGGTGGTCTATCAGCAGCAGGGTCACTGGTTGTAGGCTTGTCTGAAAAAGTGGGTTTTCAGGTTTCTATTGAAGTATTCCACTGTAGGTTAGAGTCTGATATGTTGGGGTAGAGAGTTCCAGAGTATGGGGGATGCACTGGAAAAATATTGGAGTTGATTGTGGGAAGAGGGAATAAGAGGAGAGGAGGAGGTCTTGTGAGTATCAAAGATAACGTGTGGGCAGTGGCGTACTGCCAATATAGGCAGACCACGCAGTTGCTACGGGGTCCGGGGCACAAGGGCCCGGAGGGCATGGAAGGCCAAGCCACCTACACATACTCAGCAAGTTTATTAATAATTAATTAGATAATATGGGGCATTGAGGTGGCCAGCGGCCCGCCCACTTGTATTCCTTTATGCTCAGAAAGACCCCCCCATCCTCCACACACACACACACTCTGTAGGTCCGCTCAATCCGCAGTCCAGGGATTAATAGAGATTCTTCATGGGCTAAAGGACCTTTCTGACGTCATCTGCCCATGTGACCAGCGGGGGAGGAGCTAGAGGAGCAGAGAGCTGTGTGTACAGAAAGGAGCCATGCTGGAGTTTAGTGAGGCCTAGCTGTGTGTGTCCCTGTCCCTGTGTGTCTGTCCCTCTGTGTCCTTGTGTTTGTCCCTGTCCCTGTGTGTGACTGTATCTGTGTGTGCCTGTCACTGTGTGTCCCTGTCCCTGTTTGTCCCTGTGTCCCTGTCTGTGTGTCCCTGTGTGTGTCTGTCCCTGTGTGTCCCTGTGTGTGTCTCTGTGCCTGTGTGTGTCGCTGTCCCTGTGTGTCCCTGTGTGTCACTGTCCCTGTGTGTCCCTGTCCCTATGTCTGTCGCTGTCCCTGTGTCTGTCGCTCTCCCTGTCCCTGTGTGTCCCTGTCCCTATGTGTCCCTGTCCCTGTGTTTCCCTGTGTGTCACTGTCCCTGTGTGTCGCTGTCCCTGTGTGTGTCGCTGTCCCTGTGTGTGTCGCTGTCCCTATGTGTTGTTCGCTGTCCCTGTGTGTTGTTCGCTGTCCCTGTGTGTTGTTCGCTGTCCCTGTGTGTGTCTGTCCCCCGTCACCTTGCCCACAGTGTTCCTATGTCTTGACGCAGCTGCATCAGGACGTTCTGAGGGGGCAAGAAGAAGAAGATGGAAGAGGAGACAGTGGGGTCAGCATGAGATCCAGTGGGAGAGGAGCAGTGAGGCACACTAAGGACGTAGGTAACACTACTACACGATCTACACTAGTGTTATCTGTGGTTTTACATAGGACTGTAGGTAACACTACCACACTATCTACACTAGTGTTATCTGTGGATTTACATAGGACTGCAGGTAACACTACCACATGATCTACACTAGTGTTATCTGTGGTTTTACATAGGACTGCAGGTAACACTACCACACTATCTACACTAGTGTTATCTGTGGTTTTACATAGGACTGCAGGTAACACTACCACATGATCTACACTAGTGTTATCTGTGGTTTAACATAGGACTGCAGATAACAGTACCAAATAATTATTAGCACTTGTGTTCTCTGTGGTTTTAGATAGGACTACAGGTAACACTACCACATTATCAGCACTAGTGTTATCTGTGGTTTTACATAGGACTGCAGTCAACACTCCAAATTGGAAAAAAATGCAATTCCTCCACCGTATTACAGGTTTTGTTCCTACGGTGTTCCCTTTGCAGCACATGGGGGTGTGGCAGGGGAGGGGTCAGGGCAGGAGGTGGGATGGTCCAGGGGTGGGTACTGGGTGGAGTTAGGGGGCCCAATTCAGATTCTTGCTATGGGGCCCAATGATTTCTATGTACGCCCCTGCGTGTGGGGATGTATCGGGAAAGTAGCTCAATGATGTATGGAGAAGACAGGTTGTTGACGGCCTTATATAAGCAGTAGCTGCTCCAGTAGTGGGAGCAGAGCCTCTACATTTGCACCTACACTTGGAGCAGCACAGACAAGAGATTAACAGGGCTGGATGATATATCCGGCTGTGTCAAACAGTAGGTTGGCGCTTCTTCAACTGTGTGGACAGACCCTTACAGGTGAAGAACTCTTGCTAATAAGATGAATCAATTCATTAGAATCGATTCCTAGTAAGGACATGTAAGGACCCTTGAAAGAAGAACTTGCTGAAGATGTACAGATGTATTTCAGATCTGGCAGTGTGTAGGGTTGCCTGGGGAAGTGGTATGGGTATAACATGAGAAAGCGGATGAAGCAGAAGGATGGCAGCACAGTATGTTGGTACAGGAGATGCTAAGAGAAAAAACTCTGCAGGTGCCTTGACTGATAAAACTACTACATGGTTTACTCATTCATTGCCAGAGGTGACACACTGATGACACCAAGCAACTGAACAAGCTATCGTACCTGGTATTCTGCTGAATGAGTTAATATTTGCTTTGAAGAGGAGCGGTGCCCATCGGAGCATTGCTAGATATGCATTTATTGAAATCCAGCCTGCCTCGCAGCACTAAACAACCAG
Source organism: Rhinella marina (assembly GCA_900303285.1). Lineage (NCBI taxonomy): Eukaryota > Metazoa > Chordata > Amphibia > Anura > Bufonidae > Rhinella > Rhinella marina. The sequence continues at coordinate 3,650 of ONZH01011580.1, forward strand.
GGGGAGAACTGCAGGAGAAATCCAATTTATATCCATTTGCTGACCTGAAATTCATACCGTAGCAAGACAGGTGCATCTACTGGAGAAATATTTTTGCATCCACTGTACCATCCATACAACATTCCCTCTATTATTCCTCGCAGTGTGCTGCCTGTGAAGGGGATGCTCAGTAATTAATAGAAGGTTTATTTGTAAATTATTGTTCTGAACATTTGGGAACTAATCCAATGTATATGCAAGCATATATTATAGCCGCTTGTAACAGCAATAAAATATATGTCTACACATTTGTAATGGAAAAATCTACATCCCATTTGTTTGCTTTCCTTTGATTTTATGATTTTGGCTTCTGTACAGCAAAACTATATGCTATAGCATTACAAACCTTTAATACATCTTGGTCCATGTTATAATCTTTATAGCACTAATTCTATAGTGATCATTAAATGTATCAAATTGTACTGTAGCTAGACAAAGTACAGAGTCTTTACTGAACATTTTACTATTGGATGAAAAAAGGGAAATTTAATGGTCAGGTCTGAATGTGGGTACAGTAGAACGTGCTGCACATGGTGATACACTCAACCTGCAGTCTCCCTACAGCCTCAAAACAGTCTGGTGGCACTGTCCATGCACTTGACTTTTCCAATATTCTTTTTTAAACCAGTTTTCAGCAACATTGTCCCTAGCAAATGACTGCTTGCCATGCCTCTCCCTATGTTCAGCTCACAGCGAAATTGCATTTCAGTGCTTTTTACTTTTTGTAACATGTGCAGCTGCCATTTTAGGAAAAACTGAGGAAATTCATTCATGGCAAATTGAATTTTTCCTAAACTTCAGATTGAATTCCACTTCGGATGCTTCCTTTCACCCAAAACTATTGTTGATGCAGGGCTGTCCTGCCAATATTAGCACCCTGGTCACGCCTCACCTTCTGCCCACATATCTTGCATTTGCTAACGTCCCCCACCAACTTGCTGAAAAATTCCCACACTGCTAAGTATGCCATTTTCCCTCCACCACTGAGTGATGCCTGTCTGCCAATGCTTTTATGGACCCTTGCTCTGCTAGTGGGTTCCTCACAGGTAGTCTCCTGAGTAGCAGACAGTGTACCCCTCCTGCATTTGGCTTCAAATCTCCCACTGCTTCCACCATGCTGTCTCACAGGCACACTTCCACTCTGCTGTGGCATGCTTCCACCCTCACCCCCTGATGATGACAATGCCACTTCTTCACCCGGCTCTAACGTGCAATCAACTACATCTACATCGGTTTGTTCCTCACTAATGTCACCCTCACCTGTCTCTTGTGCACGTCTTTGACCTCTTGCAAAATGTGCTACCACCCAACTTATTATTGGTAGTTGCATGCCTAAAGAAGTCTGCAGCGGACCTCTCCTCCAAGTCTGTCTTGGCCTGTAACTGCTGACTGTCCTCAAAAAGCTCATCCTCACTGAAAAGCGGAGCAGAGTTGCAGCATACATTACTGGGCTAGGAGTAGGAGCAGCAAAAGCAAAAGGCACGTTCGGGACAGGTGAGGACACAGAGGCAGTTCCTGGGCCATGCCAACTAAGCATGGTGTCAGAGGAACCCACTGATTCCTGGCTGTGTGTATCTGTTGTCACCTGAGATGATGTTGAAGAGCATGTCAGCCATTCCAGTACAGCTGGATTGTTGGTCAGAACATGACCGCTGAATGACAGTGGAAGCTCTGGCCTGTTGCTGTGGCTGCTGCTACCATCCCCTTCTTCTGCTGCTACAGTACTGCCGGCTACAGCAACATTTTTGCCACTGCCCATTCCTTTGGACGGCCCAGTCCGTTTGCCATAGTGTACAGTAACTGTATCAGTAAATGTAACAGATTAACTGCGAATGTGTCAGCAGTTCAACAAGATGCGGATAGCAATACATTAGACTGCCCTTTAATACTGAGGCACAGTAATTCTATATATCAACTAAAAGATTAACGGGGATTGTCTCAGCAGTTGATCAAGATGCATGCTGCGATATATTAGACTGCCCTTTAATACAGTAATTCTATATATATAAATACAAAAGTATGGTTGCACAACATGTAATAAGCAATAGGAGTAAAAGTAAATCTGGATATATGTGGCGCTATGCCGACTAAAGATAAAAAAGGAAGTCCTTAGTTACACATATTTGCAAATGCGTGATAATGCCCACTCACCAATCGTCACGGTAACTTCCTGTGGAGTGGGTCCCTACACTCATCTATGCCTCTGTTCAGACTACATCCAAGTCTCCATTATTCAGGGCGTGTGAGACCAGCTAAATAGGAATCCTACCAGGAAGTCCTGGGTGAATGGGCGTCGCCAGGTCCAAAAGAGTTTGCGAGGCTCAATATATAACAATAGAAAGTTCGGACCAGCGATACATATATATATATATATTCATAAGTGCATATCCATAAAGCAAAACTATAGAAATACAAAAGTATGGTTGCACAACATGTAATAAGCAATAGGAGTAAAAGTAAATCTGGATATATGTGGCGCTATGCCGACTAAAGATAAAAAAGGAAGTCCTTAGTTACACATATTTGCAAATGCGTGATCATGCCCACTCACCAATCATCACGGTAACTTTAGCTGGTCTCACACGCCCTGAATAATGGAGACTTGGATGTAGTCTGAACAGAGGCATAGATGAGTGTAGGGACCCACTCCACAGGAAGTTACCGTGACGATTGGTGAGTGGGCATGATCACGCATTTGCAAATATGTGTAACTAAGGACTTCCTTTTTTATCTTTAGTCGGCATAGCGCCACATATATCCAGATTTACTTTTACTCCTATTGCTTATTACATGTTGTGCAACCATACTTTTGTATTTCTATAGTTTTGCTTTATGGATATGCACTTATGAATATATATATATATATATATGTATCGCTGGTCCGAACTTTCTATTGTTATATATTGAGCCTCGCAAACTCTTTTGGACCTGGCGACGCCCATTCACCCAGGACTTCCTGGTAGGATTCCTATTTAGCTGGTCTCACACGCCCTGAATAATGGAGACTTGGATGTAGTCTGAACAGAGGCATAGATGAGTGTAGGGACCCACTCCACAGGAAGTTACCGTGACGATTGGTGAGTGGGCATGATCACGCATTTGCAAATATGTGTAACTAAGGACTTCCTTTTTTATCTTTAGTCGGCATAGCGCCACATATATCCAGATTTACTTTTACTCCTATTGCTTATTACATGTTGTGCAACCATACTTTTGTATTTCTATAGTTTTGCTTTATGGATATGCACTTATGAATATATATATATATATGTATCGCTGGTCCGAACTTTCTATTGTTATATATTGAGCCTCGCAAACTCTTTTGGACCTGGCGACGCCCATTCACCCAGGACTTCCTGGTAGGATTCCTATTTAGCTGGTCTCACACGCCCTGAATAATGGAGACTTGGATGTAGTCTGAACAGAGGCATAGATGAGTGTAGGGACCCACTCCACAGGAAGTTACCGTGACGATTGGTGAGTGGGCATGATCACGCATTTGCAAATATGTGTAACTAAGGACTTCCTTTTTTATCTTTAGTCGGCATAGCGCCACATATATCCAGATTTACTTTTACTCCTATTGCTTATTACATGTTGTGCAACCATACTTTTGTATTTCTATAGTTTTGCTTTATGGATATGCACTTATGAATATATATATATATATATATGTATCGCTGGTCCGAACTTTCTATTGTAATTCTATATATAAAATAAGAGATTAACAGGGATTGTGGCACCAGTTCAATAAGGTGCAGATGGAAATATATTAGACTGCCCATTAATACTGTGGCACATGAATTCTATACACATGCATATAAAATGCAAGATTAACTGTGAATGTGGCAAGATTCAGATGATGATATATTAGACCACCCTTTAATAATGGCAGTAGGTGAACAAGATGCAGACGGTGATTAAACTCAACTTGCACTGTCCCTGCAGTCTCCCTATGCTCTCCCTACAGTGTCTAAAATCTCTCCCTACAATCTCCCTACACTGTCCCTGCACTGTCTCTATCCAATAGTCTACAATTAAAAGCTTTCTGCAACACTTTCTCTAGCACATAAGCACTTTTCACGTCTCTCCCTATGCTCAGCTCACATTGAAATGGCAGAGACGGTGAAGGGTAAGGCTTTGTATAGGGCTATGACATCACAGGGGATGACTATCGGCTAGCTGCACTGCATTATGGGTCATATTGCGTTTCCGGGCTTCTAACTTTCACTTTGTAACATGTGCATCAGCCATTTAAAAAAAAAAAAAAAAACTGAAGAGCCAATTCTACTTCAAATGCTTTGATTTGCTAGCTGGCATGTATGCTATCACTTTGTTCCTTATAATCCACAGGGAACAGTTTTCCCTGTTTAACACTTCTCCTCACTGTTTCGAGTTGTTTGCTGGTTCATAACTAGCTCTAGACCAGTGGGGAAGAAGGAGTGGTGCCAGCCCTGCCCAGCAACTGCAGCTAGGGACATATAACACATAAAGCAAAGTAATATTAACACTTGCAGTGGGAACACTGCAAAACATTGCATACGATTTACACTGAATTTCATTGCTGGAGCACATTGTTATTAAAGGGACACTATCGCAAAGAAAAAAAATTTGATATGTTTTACAACATAACAAAAGCAGGTTTTAACATAATGTATTTTTCAAATTGTGTAAATGTTTTTTTTTTTTTTTAATTCAGTTTTCTTGCCTTACATGGGGGCTGCCATGTTGGAAGTAAAGTATGACAGTCTGGGTTTACAACACAATGACACCTCACTTACGGCAGGCATGTACATAGGTTTCCTCAGTCGCTGCCGACCCTATAGAGAATGAATGGAAGCTCCCCCTGGTGACCAAAGATGGTAAATATGGTAAAATCTAATATTTATTTATAACTAGCAGAAAGACCCGGCTTCGCCTGGGTATATTTCATCTATTTATTTAATGTTTCTGTGTGTCGTTGCAGAGAGAAAGTCAGTGCAGCGGACAGAAGTTGATTTTTACCTTCATTTTTTCAATCCCTGCTTCGGTTGTAGTCTAAATTTTGTGTGTCATTGCAGAGAGAAATTCACCCTCCCACCCCTGCAGCTGACAGAAATTTATTTTTCCCTTCATTCTTTCAATCCCTGTTGGCTGCGGAGTGGGAGGGGGCATGACCTGACAGAGTTGGGGGTGTGGCTTAGCAAAGCGCTTCGCATAGGTGATTTAATCTATTTCATTTAATGTTTCTGTGTGTCGTTGCAGAATGGCTGCAGAGTGGGAGGGGCGTGGTCTGACAGAGTTGGGGGCGTGACTTAGCAAGACGATTCGAACAGTTGTAGTCTATAATTAGTCTATTTTATCTAAAATTTTTGTGTGTCGTTGCAGAGAGAAATTCACCCTCCCACCCCTGCATTTTTACCTTTATTTTTTCAATCCCCGTTGGCTGCGGAGTGGTAGGGGGCATAACCTGACAGAGTCGGGGGCGTGGATTAGCAAGACGCTTCACATGGGTGTATTTAATCTATTTCATTTAATGTTTCTGTGTTTCGTTGCAGAAAGAAAGTCAACCTCCCACTCATCCCTGCAGCTGACAGAAGTTGATTTTTACCTTTATTTTTTCAATCCCTGTTGGCTGCGGAGTGGGAGGGGGCGTGGCCTTACAGAGTCGGGGCGTGGCTTAGCAAAGCACTTCGCATAGGTGCATTTAATCTATTTCATTTAATGTTTCTGTGTGTCGTTGCAGAATGGCTGCGGAGTGAGAGGGGGCGTGGCCTGACAGAGACGGGGCGTGGCTTAGCAAAAGGCTTCGAACGGTTGTAGTCTATAATTAGTCTATTTCATCTAAAATTTTTGTGCGTCGTTGCAGAGAGAAATTCACCCTCCCACCCCTGCAGCAAACAGAAGTTTATTTTTACCTACATTTTTTCAATTCCCATTGGCTGTGGAGTGGGAGGGGGCGTGACCTGACAGAGTCGGGGGCCTGGATTAGCAAGACGCTTCGCATGGGTGGATTTAATCTATTTTATTTAATGTTTGTGTGTGTCGTTGCAGAATGGCTGCGGAGTGGTAGGGGGCATAACCTGACAGAGTCGGGGGCGTGGATTAGCAAGACGCTTCACATGGGTGTATTTAATCTATTTCATTTAATGTTTCTGTGTGTCGTTGCAGAAAGAAAGTCAACCTCCCACTCATCCCTGCAGCTGACAGAAGTTGATTTTTACCTTTATTTTTTCAATCCCTGTTGGCTGCGGAGTGGGAGGGGGCGTGGCCTTACAGAGTCGGGGCGTGGCTTAGCAAAGCACTTCGCATAGGTGCATTTAATCTATTTCATTTAATGTTTCTGTGTGTCGTTGCAGAATGGCTGCGGAGTGAGAGGGGGCGTGGCCTGACAGAGACGGGGCGTGGCTTAGCAAAAGGCTTCGAACGGTTGTAGTCTATAATTAGTCTATTTCATCTAAAATTTTTGTGTGTCGTTGCAGAGAGAAATTCACCCTCCCACCCCTGCAGCAAACAGAAGTTTATTTTTACCTTCATTTTTTCAATTCCCATTGGCTGCGGAGTGGGAGGGGGCGTGACCTGACAGAGTCGGGGGCGTGGATTAGCAAGACGCTTCGCATGGGTGTATTTAATCTATTTTATTTAATGTTTCTGTGTGTTGTTGCAGAAAGAAAGTCAACCTCCCACCCATCCCTGCAGCTGACAGAAGTTGATTTTTACCTTTATTTTTTCAATCTCTGTTGGCTGCGGAGTGAAAGGGGGTGTGGCCTGACAGAGTTGGGGGTGTGGCTTAGTGAGACCTGGGGCGGGGGTTTTAAGTACTTCTTTTAGGGTGGCCTGAATTAAAGGTCAATACCATGCTTATTTATGAGCCCACGCAATAGGCAGCAGTGGAGGAAAACATCTTTTATTACTACTGAACTGTAGTAATAGAAAAAAACATACGTTATATTTATGGTACCCGGAATACCTTTAACAGTGTCAGTGAATAGAAATGGATGAGATCCTCAGCTGCTGATAATTACCTGGTTGTTATGGAAACCTGCCCTCCCTGTGTGTGTCTGTGCAGAGAATGGCAGTTGGAGTTTAAAACCAAAGTTCCCAGTTGTAATGTTGGCTAATGGAGATCATATTTTGGGAATATCTCAGGAACGGTATGTCCTAGAGAGATGAGACCTGGTCTAAAACCTTCCCGGACACCTGATGTACCTGTGTGCCGAATTTGGTGAAAATCGGTCCAGTAGTTTGGTCGCGCATAGAGAACAGACAGACAGAAACTCATTTTTATATTATTAAGAGATATTTCACACATTGGAATTTTTATTTATTTATTTAATATTTCTTACAAATATATAATAGATTTTTTTAGCATAAATAAAATATAGAACAGGTTTTTGTGATAGATTCCCTTTAACGAGGATAGAAAAGAAACTTATCTAAGGGAAATCAGAGGGTCAAATGAATGAATAGATACAAGCAAATCCCTTCTAAAGTCCCTGAATCTACATTAACCTAACCTCAAGTCATAACTCCCGACAAAAATTTTATTCCATGTCCTGCTAGAAATGTACATGATGTAATCTGTAGTGAATGTCATTTTCTTACCAGTGTCTGAATTTCTGACTTGTATCATCCTGAAGTTTCTTATCTGTGTCATGTGACCAGCAATTAGACCCACCAACTCACACATAGACTTATGTGTGGACAGGAAGTCTAATTCTCTATGTATTCCTATGAGACTGAAAGTGAGGCTCCCATAGGAATGAATAGAGCAGTTACTGGCTTTCCGTTCTGGGTCAGTTGGAGGTCAGGGAGTTGGTCACATGACCCAGCTACAATAAGAAGAGAGGTTTTTACTTACAGATACAGTCTCTGATAAGAAAATGACATTCTCTACAGATTATATCATGCACCTTTCTAACAGGTCAGAGAATAAAAATTTTTGCGGGAGTTCTTCTTTAAAAAAAGAACCCTGTTACCTCTCCTGACATGTCTGTTTTAGTAACTACTTGCTTTCCCTATGTAATAACTATTCTGGACCATCTTTTTAAATAACTTTAAATTGTTCAATTCCTCTATTACAAGAGGTTATGAATTAATTAATAGCAATTTGCAATGGAGGTCCAGAAGGGTGTTACTAGGTGGGTTGTGCATGGACAAACCCCCAACTGGTAACTCCCATCTGGACCTTTATTGCAGACTGCTGGCAATTCATTCATATACTTCTAGAAGGAATACTAGAGGAACAGCACAGCATTAGTTATAAGAATAGATGGTACATGGGGGGAATGGAAATAGTTGCTAAAACAGACATGAAAAGAATCCTGGCACTTCGCTATGTTCAAGCTATGAATCTCTTTTTATTGTTATAACAGGGGCGTGTTTCGCCCCATCCTGAGCCTTTATCAACCATGCTCAGGACGGGCTGAAATGCGTCCCTGTTATAAGAATAAAAAGAGATTCATAACTTGAAGAAAGCGAAGTTCCGGGATTCTTTTCATATCTATATTTGAGTTGCTCCCGACATGTGCACTGCTAACCTCCTGAGTGCCGACCGGAATCCATTGTTGCATGCTAAAACAGACATGTCATGAGACTTACAGGTCCTCGCCAAGATAAAACACATGATATGATATATATCATCACGAGGTCTCACATTCCCAGTCTGCTCCATTTATATGCAGCAATTGAGTCTTCTGTTTGCAAAAGACCTTTCTCTCTCTCTGCATGCTTGTTTACCTTTTCACTAAGAATGAGTTCACAACGCGTTTTTGCTCTCTGTATATTCCAAAAATGTATGTGTTAACGGATGCCTCAGACAGATGCCAGACATATATACTGTGTTATTGTTCCTCTTAGAAAACCTTTGATTCCAGGTTAATCATCTGCAGTCACAAGTAATGCCCCAAGATAATTGGCATCTGGTCTTGTGGTGTTCTCTGAAAGTTGTTATCCTCTAGTAAAGAAAGAGTTTATTGATTTCCAAAACCCACAGGGATGTGGGAACTGTAGTAAGATACTTACAGACCCTCCTTCAGTGCCATTACGTAATTTTTCGGAATGGATGTGGACCGATTTATTTCAATGGAGTTGCAAAAGATGCAGATTTGGCCTCTCAAAAATGACAAAACATGTCCTATTCTTGTCTGCAATTGTGGACAAGAAAAGGCATTTCAATCATCGGGCTGACCGTTCCGCAGATTGCAAAAGGCAGGTATCCGTGTTTTGTGAATCCACAATTTGCAGGCCTGCAAAACACATACAGTCGTCTGAATGAACCTCTAGGGTACGGCCACACTGAGGGGCCATACTGCGGTGAAGAACTGCACGGCCAATTAGCCTGCAGCTGCCTTTCATTTCATAATGAAGACTGCCCTGTATAGTTGATAAAGGGAGGTTTTGCTTATAGGGAATTGGACATTTATGTCTATCTCCATCTTCTGTCCCTTTTAGGGCTCGTTCACATCACCGTTAGGGCTTCCGTTCAGGCTTTCCGTTATAACATCGTTATAACGGAAAGAAACGGAATCCCTAGGACGGACATCAAAACGGACACCTTTAAGAGGCATTCCGTTTTGATCCGTCATAATAGAAGCCTATGGCCCTGCATAACGGATCCGTCTGGATGCCGTTATGCTGGACGGAAAACAAAGTCCTGTCGACAGGACTTTGTTTTCCGTCCAGCATAACGGCAACCAGACGGATCCGTTATGCAGGGCCATAGGCTTCTATTATGACGGATCAAAACGGAATGCCTCTTAAAGGTGTCCGTTTTGATGTCCGTCCTAGGGATTCCGTTTCTTTCCGTTATAACGATGTTATAACGGAAAGCCTGAACGGAAGCCCTAACGGTGATGTGAATGCACCCTTACTCTGTTCATAGACTGTTGTCTTTGCTTCCTATATAACCCAATTATTCTGTGTATTATTGCATCCTTCCAGTCCTTCATATACCCCAGGAGTAACATACAACCCCCGCAGATACTTATATATAAAAATACTTTTCTGATAACATAAAGGTGACAAAGCAATGGACATTACATTAAGATACAGACACTACAAATAACACAATACATAGAGGACACCACCACACACAGCTGCTAATGTGCCAGATACCAACATATCAAGTTTTGTTGGTCCAGGGGGGTGGCAGGAAGAGAGAGAGAGCACCCAAGTTTCGCCTGGGATATATGATCCTGTATTCCAGCCCTCCCCCATCGACTCCACCCCATAACCACCCAAATATCTTCCCAATCTGTTGGCCGAGAGACTGTTGTCCAGGGGGTGAATCTCACTGAATAATATCAGTATGTGCTATATCATATTTGAGTGGTCTTGGACTGAAGCTCTGGCTGGGAACCATTTTGCCTGTAACAATAGTCCTTCTTCATTGTTAATGACCGCATAGCACCTTTAAACAAAGGCTGTTGCTGGTATGGGGTTTGGCTGGTTACGTGGGGGAACAATATGCATATTATTGCTGTTCTGGCCTGCAATCTCCTGCAGGTTATTTGACAATAAACACAGAATATTAATCAGCTCTGGCACACCCACTTCTCCAACCCCAGCACTCTACTGCCCTACAGGTGGGAGCCCTTCTTCTGCCATCTGCTTTTCCTCCTTTTCCACATCATCTAATATCAATGAGAGTATGTCATCAGGAATATTTTGCTCCTCCCCTCTCAGCATTTTGCTGACTTTTCTAGGACATGGAGACTTTGAAGAATGATTTTGAAGAAGTAAAGTCAGCAAAAGATGAGAATGGTCATCATTAAGACATGGTCCCCCTAAGGGGTGCAGACTGGGTGGTATTGGTTGGCATGCTGTCACTAGAATAATAAAAGCTTCCATCTTATTGGTAATGAATTACGTTTATGGCTGATGTGGGAATAAGTAATTGTAGGAATAAATAAATAAAACTGAAGCACCCATAAGTCTCCCTGCAGTCTCCCTGTACTGTCTCTGCACTCTCCTTGTACTCTCCCTTTCCAATATTCTTCTATTAATTGTTTTTAGCAACATTGTTCCTAGTGCATGAGCGCTTGTCACATCTCTCCCTATGCCCAGCTGCAGATTGGTTGGCTGCAAGGCATTATAGATGATCTTACGTTCCTGGGCTTGTTTCCTCTAGACTTAGTTTCGCTTTGTAACACGTGCAGCCACCATTTTAGTAAAACCTGATTTTTTACCATGAAGTATGAGAATATTCGGATTAGTTTCAAATTGAACTTTTCCTAAATTTCGGACCGAATTCCATTTAGAATGCTTCGCTCAACACTAATAGCAACCAATCAGATTCCACCTTTTATTTTCCAAAGAAGCTCTGAAAAATAATAGGTTGAATCTGATCGGTTCCTATGGGCAACTAAGCTAGTTTTCCTTGACACCAGTTTTAATAAATCTTCCCCAGAATATACAGAGATTGTTCGGCAGACAGCTATCTCTCCCGACATCCCCATACACATACTTATTTGATTTGGTGAATGTGTATATGTATTCACATATGTAGACACCCCTGGTGGTGGCTTATTTTCCCAGAGACAAGAGTATCAGGTTTAAGTATTCTTCTCACTCCCGACATATATTAGACTGTCAGCAGGTTCAGCCAACAATACATTAATGTGTTTGGGGCCTTAAGAGTAGACAGCAGTGTTGGACTGAGGTTTGTTGAACATACTAGAGAAAACCGCTTTGGTAGCCCATGCTCCATCTATACAGAATATGCACACATCCACATGTTACAATTAGTGTTGAGTGAAGTTTTGAATAATTCGATTTGGCTGTTTTGCCGTATTTCACAAAGAAATTCACAAAGAAGTATCTGGCGCAATGATGTGCCGCCCTCCGGTCATTGAACCCCTCAGATGCCGCGTTTATCACTGATTGTTGCATCTGAGAATAATAGTGAGGGCTTTCAGGGTTTAATCTGGTTAAAAAAATAATAATAATAATACTCACCTTATCCATTTGAGCATGAAGAGGCCATCACGGCCATCTTGATTGAATACCCCACTCAAATCACTCATGGGTTTAGTAGGCTGAAACTAGCCAGTTTACCTCTTTTTTGGGCAATATTCATATGTGAAAAAGTTATGTACCACCTTATGGCCCTAAGCTTGCTTCCCCCACCACCTCAACCAAATTCTTATTTTCTTTTGAAGTATGTCCTTATAGGTGCTGTAAAAATCCAGTCACCTGTATAACACGACCTGAAGGCATCCACTTGATCACTTTGTTTCAGTGCTTGGTCTCAGTTTAGATACCTATAGCTATACCACTATGTGCAAGTTTCACATACAACTCAACTTGAGCACGCAATTAGCAGGGGATATACACTGTAGGTAATGGTCTTTCTCTATTAGAAATGGATGGTGTTATGGTATCCGAACCAGGACCAAGCTCCTCACATCTCTGCACCTAAAAACCTAAAGATATCTTTATCTTGTTCTTCACCCCATCAATTTACATTATAATCATATACAGCTTCATAGATGTGTTAATATGTGCTGCAAAAACATCTACAAATCTGCATCAAAGACATGAAGTGACAACCGTACCTGAGATATACCAGCAAAGAACAGTGTGAGTAAGGGCACGGGGGAGATAATGGAGAATCTCAGGTCCCTTTAGCCATGGTAAATTGCTTCCCTTATGTATCATTTGAATAATATCTCAGCTGCATTTTCAAATATGGGTGAGACAAGCTCTTTCATTTTCTGAAGTGTTCTCCTGGCAACTGATCCTAAACACAGCTGTAGATTCAGCCCGAGCTTTCATTAACCCAAGAACTCTGCAATTAAAAGAAAAACAAGCCAATTAAGGCTGTAATTTGCTCTAAGAACTCGATTTGACAATTGTCCTCTCCGCTGTCCTCAAGGAAACTTGGGAGAAAGAAGAAGAGAATATAAATCTGCAAGCACTGATGGAACACATCCTCCCTCTTCAAAGGCACTTTAACTCATATTTTTGTCTGCAGACATCGATGATATATATATATATATATATATATATATATATATATATTCATTTCTAAATGACATATTAAACAAGTAGAGTGCTTGTAATGTATTTTAAGCAGCAGCTCTGAAGAATCGGCTTGCTAAAGATGTTATGTGATTATGTGACTGCTCTTATGATGAGAAAAGGAGAGGCAGAAGTACAGGAGTATTTTAGAAAACAATAGAAGGCGTACGACTTGGTTCACACAAGGGCGTTGGATGTGTTGGAGAAATGCACCTTCACATAAGAACTATAGTATAAACTGTATAATGTCTACTACACTATAAAAAGTAACCCATAGCTAAAGTATCTGATTTTAGAAGCAGTTACCGCAAATTTTGTCAGGATCTTTCAGCAGTCTAACATCCTGGGACTGTCATATCTTTCAAATGAAACTGGGGCCTTATTTATATCAGAATTTAACTTTAAATTTCCGAGAGATTTGTTATACCAGAAGTGTCTGGCAAATGTTTAGTTCTTATTGTGATATCGTACAATTTTGAGTCAGCATGGACATAAATAGAGGAATTGAAAGTTATGACTGTCTTAAAGGACTTGTTCGTCTTTTTGGATTATTTTAACTTTCACCTGTTGAAAAAAAGATATTTTGGTACAGGACAATGACCCCAAATATACAGCGAATCATCAGTATCTGACATTCGGGACCCCCACGATCAGCTGTTTGAGAAGGCACCGGTGCTTCTGTGAGTGCCGCAGCCTTCTTGCATCTCACCAAGCAAGTATCGTACATTGTATAGCGGTTTTGCTTGGTATCGAGCTCAACGTCATTCACTTCTATGGCGCTGAGTGCGATACCAAGCACAGCTGCTATCAAATGTAAGCACAGAAAATCCACGACGGTCCCCACCGATCAGGTACCGATGACCTATCCAGAGGATCAAAATCCTGGAAAAAACCTTTATCCCCTGTCCATGGTGCTGAAACTTGCATACTGTACTTCAGCCCTATGACTGTGCTTCCACTCTTGTACTGCACTTACAATACGGTGAATGGTGGCAGAAAAGAGACACACATGCAACCACTATATCCTGATCAGATCAACAGCAGACCAGAAAAAACGGACAACAATCCAGGATCATACAGAAGGTGCCAGAGACTGAGAAATGGCGAGGACAAATATGCTTCTGTACTTTTAGCATTAATTTCTAGGTTTAGTGCCGCATAGACTTGAATTTAAAAAAAATATCAGAATCCTGTTGTTCAAAAGAACAGAAAAAAAAGAAACAAAAATGTATCTTGAAGGAAACATGTCAAATGGAGATAAATGGACACTCCATGAAGCCCCATTAAAAACCTATGGGTTTGTTTGAAAAAACAAATAAATGGATATTCTAACAGGATGCTAAAATGTGATGTGATCAGAGCCCCGTCCAAACATTTTGGTATCATTTTGGTATGGTATCTAAAAATAGATATCTTGATTAGAATCTAATTGTAAATTTATAAAATGATACAAAAGAAACATAAAAATACTAAAATGAATAAGCCATAGAAACACATAAAATCAGGCTGGTTGCTATGAGCTTTTTTAAGTTAAATATAAAAAAGAACCTTCAACTGCTGATCTACCATTATGTTCTATGAAATGATGGTTTATTTGCTACATTTGCCTTGAAATGTCCTGTAGGTGGCTTTGTCCTTTATCTTAAGGGGGACCCACTTACAATAGTAATGACTGTTTTGCTTTCTGTAAGACATAACAAATATATATGACAATTGATTTCTAACCGAGTCAATTCAAAGCATTTTAGTTCGCTTCATGAACAGGTCTACTCAATCTCTAAACAAACAAAATGAGGCACAAAAACTTCCACTTGACGTGACCCAAAATAATATGTTCATACGTCACATACAATGTGCCGCTTCATGAAGGATTCAGGAGTTTAAATATGGTAGACCCGCAATCACAAGCATGATCATGGTAAAGTGTTTATCGAAATTAAACAATTGGCCATAGCTAGGAACTGTGATAAAATAACAAAAGAGGCTGTATTCAAATGTTTAAAGGGATTGTTCATATTTTATTTAGTGATAGCCTATAGGACTTCAATGGGTGCAGCGCTGCATTGATGAGCTCAGACTATTACAAAATACAAGCTGTTTGCTTCTGGCCCCAGAGAAATGTCAGGACAACTGATTGAATTCACCCCTTGCCTATCCTGAGAATAGGCCATCAATTAATAAAAAGTTGACAACCCCTTTAATCCTCCATGGGGCTCCTGTCCCTCCACCAGTGTTTGTTTACACCTTATACCCCATGGTCTTCGGTAACATACCTGCAGCCATCACTGGCCTCAGTGGTATATGGCACCACAGGATTAAACTGGTCAGTATAGTTTCTATATTTATTGTAGTACCATTCCCAGTGGTGTGCAAATTTTTAAATAACGTGGAAAACCCCTTTAAGGGGTTATCCCATAATTACTGTAAACAATTAAAATTATACATCATTGACAATCTCTTTCTAACAAAGCTTGAACAGCCCTGTACTTCACATGGATCCAGAGTTTCCGCATTCATTGTTTCCAGTTGCTCTGCTAGATTTATACCAAGCTAGCAGTTCAAGGGCCATGTACATATCAGGGAGTGTGTCCTTTCTACTGTAGATCTCTTCCTATCAAAGCTGGAGTATAGAACTGAGCTTGTGCGTCCACCTCAGCAAAGTGGACAAAGAGATAAGGAAAAGAACAAACAGCAGGTGGTGCTATATGGATATATTTTGTTGAATAACTCAATGGTTATACTAAAAGTTTAATTGCATGTTGTTACAAAAGTATTTACATCCAAGTGTTGGTTCGAAAACAGCAGAATATTTTTGTGGAACAACCCTTTTTAGTTCTATGTCAGTGTTTTGTCAGTGATTTCCATCAGTGATTATTAGGGTAAGTCTACATGATCAGGTTTCCTGATGCAGTTTTTTCTAAGCCAAATCAGTCATGAGTCGTAAAGAGAGAGAAAATGGGAAGATATGACTTCTGTTTTTTTTTTATTCACTCCTGGTTTTGGCTTCCAAAAGTGGATCAGGAAACCTCAACGTGTGATCGTACCCTTAGCCAAAACCAGAAGTAGAGACTAATCAGAGATAAGGTATAATGGAAAGATTTGAACCTGTTTGGTGGTTTTGACCGACATTTGATTTTTGGTTCACAATCCCTGATGGAAATCACAGACCAAAATCCCCATGTGTGAACTAGGTCTAGGAATGAAAAGGTGACTGGTTAAAAATGATGCTGGTGTTATGATCGTACTACTGGAAATTCCCCATGTAGCTTAAGACAGTCATAGGGAATCTTTTCCTACTTACTAGCAGCTGCTGCAATGTTTTGGAATATCTCAGAACTGACATTGGAGTCAGGAAGGAATTTTGTCCCTCAAAATGTAGAAAATTAGCTTATACCTCATGGGTAGTGGCGTAACTACAACTGACTGGGCCCCACAGCATATTTTTGAACGGGCCCCCACCCCCCAGCAACTTCTTTGCAACCCCCAACTCACGTGCAACCCCCACTTCTGTGGCTAATCAAGACTGAACTCAAAAACAAGCCGCTCCGCCTGTTTCCTACAGTGTCACTGTTAATGTCATTGTATAATACTGTTGAGGGGCCCCTGACAATAAAATATTTTAGTCTTCCTCCTTAGGGGGGCCCCCTGAGGGTCTGGGCCCCAAAGCAGTCGCTTCCCCTGCTTCCCCTATAGCTACGCCCCTGCTCATGGGGTTTTCTGCCTTTCTCTAATTAATGTTGTAGGATAATAGGCTGAACTTCTTTTTTCAGCCTGATAAACTATATTACTATGCTATTTATGGCTTGGAAAAATAGCAGACTATTTACACTGCAAAATGTACCTTGTATGGGACTATTCTTTTGCTGGTGAGTTCTTGCTTTCCTTGCTTGTCCTAACATTCCATACTGGACATTATTTCTCCTCTCTGTCCCTGTTACATACTTTGCTGTCAACTTGTATTTTTTGTTTCTGACCCAGGATGTTCCACTATGATCATTTGCTCTCTTGCTGCACATCTGTTGATGTTCTAATGCTAGATAAAGCTTTGTTGAATGCAGTACACATGGCTCATCCAGCTCCTCCAATGCATGCTAGAGCAGGATTGACATATACAATATCTCACAATAGTGAGTCCACCCCTCACATTTTTGTAAATATTTTATATCTTTTCATGGGACAATACTGAAGCTATGACTCTTTGATACAATGTAAAGTAGTCAGTGTACAGCTTGGCGTCAAGCATGTGTGGAGGCAATCGGGTGAAGGGTACAAAGACAAGTCTCGCCTACAGTCAAGCATGGTGGTGGGAGTGTCATGGTTTGGGGCTACATGAGTGCTGCCAGATGTGAGGAGCTAAAGTTTATTGAGGGAACCATGAATGCCAACATGTACTGTGACATACTGAAGCAGAGCATGATCCCCTCCCTTTGGAAACTGGGCCACAAGGGAGTATTGTAACATGATAACGACCCTAAACAAACCTCCAAGATGACCACTTCCTTGCTATAGAAATTGAGGGTAAATGTTCTTGACTGGTCAAGCATGTCTCCAGACATAAACCCTAATAAGCATCTGTGGGGCATCTTCAAACATAAGATAGAGGATCTCAAGGTCTCTAACATCCACCAGCTCTATCATGTTGTCATGGAAAAGTGGAATAGGATTCCAGTGGTAACCTGTGAAGCTCTAGTGGACACCATGCCCAAGAGAGTTAAGGCAGTGCTGGTAAATAATGTGGCCACACAAAATATTGACACTTTGGGCACAATTTGTCCATTTTCACTTAGGGGTGTACTCACTTTTGTTGCCAGTGGTTTAGACATTAATGGCTGTGTGTTGAGTTATTTTCAGGGCACACCAAATTTACACTGTCATACAAGCTGTACACTGACTACTTTACATTGTATCAAAGTGTCATATCTTATCTATCATGTTCCATGAAAAGATATAATAAAATGTTTACAAAAATGTAAGGGGTCTACTCATTTTGTAAAATACTATATGCCTCAGAAATTATAGCTCTGTCTGCTCCATAGCTACTGACATCCGTTGCTCTTTCATGAGCTGTTTTGCTCTAGCAAAAGTTCCTGACATATATTGGAGATCATGTGATGGGCCGCAATCTGCAAATCAAGCACATACCGTACCTCCTTGTAAGGTAGTGAAGACTAGGGCCCATTTAGGTTCAGCTCCACACATTCTTGATGGTTCCAGCCATTCTAGATTAATGGCAGGCAATTGGCAGCCCTTGAATGCTCAGCTTGTGGCCCCTCCGTCCTCTTTTTTTATCAATGTACTGTTCTCCCTGCCACCCATTAAATAAACCTACATTTTTCTTTGTCCTCCTTTGCAGGTGCTCAAGTCCCTTCCCCGCACGCTAATTAGCCAATTAGCGTGCGTGGAGGTATGGCATTCAGTGTAATGCCAGTACCCATGTTAGATACGGGCATTACACTGATTGCCTGGCCGGGAACGCGTCATCGGGTGCTATAAAGCACCCGGTGACATGTGACCCAGCCAGTGTTAGACAGGGAGAGGTGCTTCAAGGAGGGACAGAGAGTGTTGGGAGAGAAGCACGCTAGGCAGGGATAGAAATCGCTCCAAAAAGACCCAAAAGCCTTTTAAAGGGCTATTATTTCTGGCACAAACTTATAATCTTTTATATTTTAGTACTTTGAAGGTGTTGAAAATAGCGCTAGGTGGCCTTTAACGCCACAAGCGCTGCTGCAGCAAGGAGGGACATACACTGTAGGGAGAGAAGCATGCTAGGCAGGTATAGAAATCACTCAAAAAAGACCCAAAAGCCCTTATAAGGGCCATTATATCTGTCACAAACCTTTATTTACTGATATTTGAGTACTTTAAAGGTGGTGAAAATAGCACTAGGTGGCCTGCCATTATTGACACATGCTGCTGCTACATGCTGTAGGACACTTTCTGTATACTATATACCTGACATACTTTGCTATAATTTCTGCTGTTAAGCCCGCAGTAATTCTTTTGCGTCTTGCTGTATAACATTTGCGAATTGATAGAATTTCTATAGGCAGGGTTACTATCATTGTTCAAACATCCATTGGGAAATACGTTTTTTTTTATTTTTTTGGGTGGCAAAAAAAACCCAGGTGTGCTCTGCCAGTAACGCTAGGTGCACTGCGTATTACAACAGTTCAAAAGTCTCTGTAGCTGATATCCTTATTTAATACCGTTCATTTAGGCCGCAGTTCCTCATTAGCTGCTGCAGTTCAATTTTCCCTAGGAGGGAATTAAACAATAGGGATAGTATTTGGGTAGGTAGAAAGATTGTCACTGTTCCAAAAAGACCAAAGTCCATTGTGAAATACGTCTTTTTTTAAATTTTTTTGGATGGCAAAAAAACCCCAGGTTTGTTCTGCCAGTAACGCTAGGTGCACAGCGTATTACAACCGTTCAAAAGTCTCTGTAGCTGACATCCGTATTTAATACTGTTAATTTAGGCCGCAGTTCCTGATTTGCTGCTGCTCTATAACGTTACTGCATTCAGAATATTGGACATTCGTTTTAAATATTTCTGATCATACAGTTAATAAAAATCTGTAGTACTGTAGTTGTGACCAAGTTGTATATATACTATACAATATGCGCAAGGCGAGCACTAAGGGACAGGGAAGTGGGCGTGCTGCTGATGGTGAACGCAGAGGCCATAGCTCTGGGCACGGTGAAACTGTGCCTGCTGGCAGAGCCCAAGAAACAAAGTCATCCAAAACTTCTAGCTTCATGTCACAGTTTGCAGGGCGGCGCAAGATGCAACTCTTGTCGCCACAGCAGTGTGAGCAGGTAGTTGGTTGGATTTCAGCTGATAATGCTTCCAGTCGGTTCAGCACCACCCCCTCTTCCACAAAGTCCAGTCTCAGTAGCCAAGAGTCTGGGCAACCGCATCCTCACCCTGATCTTCCTTCCTCCCACCATGCAGAGTCTGGGCAAAGAAGAGATCCCACATTGGGATATTCCGAGGAGCTTTTTTCATCACCGTCCCTTGGCTTGGGCCTCTCGCCAAGGCCGCTTGAAGTGGGACATGAGGAGATATTGGTCCCTGATTCCCAACCTATTGAGCAAACACAGTCTGAAGACGATGACGGTGTATTTTCTCCCGAGGTGGATGATGATGATGAGACACAGTTGCCAATAAGTCAAGGGCAATTAGTGTTTCAAGAGGTTGTGGATGAGGATGAGCTGCAGTTAAGTTAGGTTCTTGTTAGTTCATCATGTCAGGTGGTGGACGACGAAATAGCTGACCCAACCTGGGAAGGTGGCAAGCCGAACAAGGACAGCAGTACAGAGGGGGAGGGATCCACAGCAGCGCAACAGGCTGGAAGAGGCAGTGGGGTGGAAAAAGGGCGAAGGAAGGCCACGCCAACCTGGCCCGCAACTGTTCCCCGAAGCAGCCCCTTGCAGCCAGCTCCCTTGCCAAGGGTTAGGTGTTCCGCAGTCTGGCAGTTTTTTGAGGAAAGTGCTGATGATAAACGGATTGTAATTTGTAACCTGTGCCGTACCAAGATGAGCAGGGACGTAAACACCAGCAACCTGACCACCACTAGCATGATCCGACACATGTAAGCAAAGCACCCTAAAAGGTGGGCTGAATGCTTGGGTCCATGATCTGTGTCTGCAGGTCACACCACTGCCTCCTCTTCCCCTCTGTTACCTGCTGTCCAAGATGCAGGCCCATATGCCTCCCGCCCTGCACCTGGACCTTCGCAGGAAACATCAGCCAGCACGTCCACTTCAATGTCCCAGCACAGCGTTCAAATGTCCTTACCGCAGGCATTTGAAAGCAAGCGCAAATACCCTGCCACCCACTCACAGGCCATAGCTCTAAACGCGCAACTTTCCAAGTTGCTGGCCCTGGAAATGTTGCCATTTAGGCTGGTGGACACCGAGGCATTTCGCAGCCTGATGGCGGTGGCTGTCCCTCATTACGCAGTCCCCAGCCACCAATATTTTTCCCGGTGTGCCGTCCCTGCCTTACACCAGCATGTGTCCAGAAACATAACCCGGGCCCTGACCAACGCAGTTAATGGCAAGATCCACTTAAAAACTGACACATGGACTCTACATTTCCCTGACTACACACTGGGTGAACGCTGTGGAGGCTGGGAGCGAGTCGTCCCCTGGGATGGCCCAGGTGCTACCCACGCCGAGGATTGCGGGCCCTACTTCCATCCGGAATTCCGCTGCCACCTATAATAGCGGCTGCAATCCCTCCTTCTCTTCCTCCACCTCCTCCTGCACTTCTTTCCATGCAGAATTGCCATCTTGCAGCACCACTCAGACTTCTGTCAGTAACTGGAAGCAGTGTAGCACAGCAGCCAGTAAGAGGCAACAGGCCGTGCTGAAGCTTATTTGCCTGGGTGACAAACAGCATACCACCACAGAGCTGTGGCATGGCATAAGGGAAAAGGCTGAACTGTGGCTCTCGCCAGTCAACCTACAGCCAGGCATGGTTGTATCCGATAACGGCCACAACTTGGTAGCAGCTTTGGAGCTGGCCAACCTCCCACACATACCATGCCTGGCCCATGTATTCAACTTAGTGGTTCAGCGGTTTCTGAAAACCTACCCCAATTTGTCTCAGCTACTGGTGAAGGTGCGTCGCCTGTGCACCCATTTCCGCAAGTCACCGACAGCTTCAGCCAGCCTGGCAACCCTGCAGCAGCGCTTGTGGTTCCTGGCTCACCGACTGCTGTACGACCTGAGCACGCGATGGAATTCCACTTTACACATGTTGAGCAGGCTTTATGAGCAGCAGAGAGCAGTAGTAGAATACCAGCTGCACCACGGTCGGCGCCTTCCTAGTAAGCTTCCGCTCTTCACAAGCAACGAGTGGGCATTGATGTCTGACCTCTGTGAGGTGTTACGCAACTTTGATGAATCTACACAGATGGTGAGCGGCGTAACCATCCCATTTCTGTGTCTGCTAAAAAAAACTCACTGCTCACAATAAAGGCCGATGCTCTGCGTGTGGAAGAGGTGGAAATGGGGGAAGACCCTACAAAGGGTGATAGCCAGAGCACCATCGATTCGTCTTCTCAGCGCCAATTGGAGGAGGAGGAGACGGTTGCCACCGCTACACAGGGTAGGCATACCACGTTTACACCATCTCTTCGGTGTGGATGGGCTGAAGAGGAGGAAGAGGATGAGGAGGATATTGAGAGTCATGCTCCTGGTGGGGAGAGCGAAGCCTTGTCTGCTGGGACTCTGGCACACATGGCTGACTTCATGCTAGGCTGCCTTTCCCATGACCCGCGCGTTATACGCATATTAGGCAACATGGATTACTGGTTGTTCACCCTTCTCGACCCCTGCTACAAAGAAAACTTCCCATCTCTCATTCCTGTGGTGGAGAGGACAAGTAAAATGTTGCAATACCAGAAGGCCCTTGTCGAAAAATTGCTCCACAAATTTCCATCTGACAATGCTGGCGGCAGAGTACATAGTTCCTTGGCCACCCGAGGAGGGGAGACGAGGGGAACACACATCGGTTCCAACAAAGGCAAGGCGACACTCTCCAAGGCCTGGGACAGTTTTTGACACCCCGCCAGCACCCTCACCCTGAAGAGCGGCCTAGTGTGACAAGGAGGGAAAAGTTTTGGAAGATGGTAAAGGAGTACATAGCTGACCGTGTCAACGTCCTCAGCGATCCCTCTGTGCCGTATAATTATTGGGTGTCTAAGCTGGACACATGGCACGAACTGGCGCTCTACACCTTGGAGGTGCTTGCCTGCCCTGCCGCCAGCGTTTTGTCTGAGCGGGTATTTAGTCAGCTTGGTATTAGCGTGTCACACTTAAATATTTTTATCAGTCTGCTCTTCTGCAGAATGTCACATCAAGAATATTATGTATTCGACGGTCAGCTTGGCATTAGCGTGTCACATTTAAATATTTTTATCGGTCTGCTCTTCTGCAGAATGTCACATCAAGAATATCATTATTTCGACGGTCAGCTTGGCATTAGCGTGTCACACTTAAATATTGTTATCGGTCTGCTCTTCTGCAGAATGTCACATCAAGAATATCATTATTTCGACGGTCAGCTTGGCATTAGCGTGTCACACTTAAATATTTCTATCGGTCTGCTCTTCTGTAGAATGTCACATGAAGAATATTATGTATTCGACGGTCAGCTTGGCATTAGCGTGTCACCCTTAAATTTGGAACAGTTTGATAAAGTGCGGTGGCAGCAGCATGTGTCCCATACATTTTTTTTACGGTCAGCTCGAGAGCAGAGTGTCAAACTTAAATTTGGGACAGTTTGATAAAATACGGTGGCAGCAGCATGGAGCCCGATTCCATTATTCAGAGCTGAAGTATTTAGTCCACCCGGCTTGGTTTGAACACTCTAATTTTTTAAGTAAACAATTCCGTCCCCTGGAACACAGAACAAACAGCATCGGGGAGGCGCCGAGAGGCAGGGGCTCCAACAGGTGGTAGCTCACCTCCCTGCAGACAGCCAACTCAATCCTAAGATCAAACTTCGAGCTTTTTAAGTGCAGCAACTTAGATAAACGCAATAGGACATGGAATTACCGCGGAGAGAGCAAGAGTGGAACGGCCGACGTGGCACATGATGCTAGGGGGGCCCCGGCCTCCCGTGGCGGAGAGCAAAAAAAGAAACAGTTGTCGGCGACTCTGAGAGGTGCGGTGGCAGCAGCATGTGTCCATTCAATTTTTTGGATGGTCAGCTCGGCAGAAGAGTGTCACTCTTACATTTTTTCGACGGTCTGCGCAGCAGCAGAATGGCAAGCCTATTGTTTTTCAGTGTCAGCAGCAGGCCATCAATGATAATTTTTCACGGGTGTGTCTGATGCCCTACTTTATGTGTAATAAAGGGTGTATTGGAGTGCCTGATCCTTGTAATTTTTGGCAGCCCTTTCCCTTAGTGCATAGGCTTTATGAGTGTCTGAGTCCCACAATTATACCACAATGTGAATAAGGCCCTCCTTTATATGATATACCAGTTGTATGGGAGTGCCTCATCCGTGTAATTTTTGGCAGCAATTGTGCTTAACTTACAAGTAAATCTATGTTTCCTAACAATATTTCCTGTAAAATCGATGTTGTCTTGGGTTTTTGGGGGGTATTTTTGTCATTCCGTAAAAGTGGCGTAATAGTCGGCCATCATCATTAATAGCAGCGACTTTGGTGTCAAAGATGCATTCAGACATCCTCCCCATGCTGTTCCCTAACCATTTCTGTGGTGTTTCCACCATTTTCTGACGTTTCCCTGTGGACCAGACACCCTCCCCTCATCCAAGCAGGGGGTGCCTGGTCTTCTCCCATTGAATTCCATTATACTCGGGTGCTCGGCCGAGCACTCGAGCACCACCTAGTGTTCGGCCAGAGCATCCGAGCACCCGAACATCGGGGTGCTCGATCATCACTATCAATGACTCTTCATAGCCAAGAGGAGACACAGAAACATCTGAAGGATCTAATGCCCTACTTCCATCTCATAGACAGAAGTGAAGAATAGCTGGAAATGGGTGGTCACCTTTCCAGTGAAAATGAGAAAGGTATTGTGTGGATAACCACTGGTCTTCCAAATGGCTACTCCACAAATGCTCAAATGCTATCATATTATGGAAACCCTTGGATTGAGGTCCACAGTTATTGTTGTAATTGCTGTTGCATTTTGTGTCATTTCTACTAATTGTGTCTACTGTCATGGGAACTGTGATTCTCTGCAAACTAATTAAGGCAAATATCATGCTAAAGACTAACATGACGACAAATTGCATGAATGTTTTGATAGAGCGTGTATTCTCAAGCTATAACAGGTAAATGAGTGGATTAACTGACTGGATGAAATGTACTAAGAAAGGAGCTTAAAATAATAAAGGAATGATTTAGAATATCATTAAAAGCGGTACCTGTAATTGCCAGCAAATGCCAACAATCAGCCTCATTAGCCCGCCACTTGTTAATTAGCGTTCAGCCATCTGTACCTGCCCACTGCCTTCCACCTGTACATTATAGCCTGCAGTCCATAGATAGTATCTCTGAACACGATACTAAATAGTCACATTAATCTCTAATCCCATTTTCCCTAATCACCACCATTATCAGCTCGTTTTTAAACACTGCTTTGTATTTAGCTCATTAACACGTACAGATGAATAAACACAGCTCAACAACAGCGAGGCAGAAGAGATCCAGGCCCTGAAGGATTCCCACACAATCCCTTTTATTGGCAAATAAATGAAATGAAGGTCCCATCTCCTCCTGTGTAACGATGCAATATGCTTTCATTTATTGGTGAGGAATGCCTGTTACAACGGAGAACATTTTTTTTGGGAAATGGAAGCTCCTTAACCATGTTTTGACCAGGGCTCATGGAAGCCTTTGGATTGACCTGCTTATTCCCTTACGTTAGCATCACTTGAGCTTGGCATTAGGATTTATTCACAACATCCTACTAATAATCAATGTGCTGTAAAGGACTTAATCATTTACTTCCTAAACAGGAGCAAATCCAAGAAGGTTTTTGATTTTCATCTGATGGGATCTGCTCCTATTTTTGGCATGAAATTTACACTGAATGGCAGTATAGATGCCTTCTAGTTAGAGGGTGTAGACATGGGCGGATTGGGAGCTCAAAGGATGTGGCCTGAAGGTGTGGCTTGGCAACTGTGGCCAAGGCACTCCCACTCATGACAACCAATGGCAGCACAATTTTGCAATAAAATTGTGCAACCACTGGTTGCTTCACGGGTGAATGACTTGGCTGCTAGCTACACCTTCAGGCCATAACCAAAGTGTCCCATAAAAAGATCTAAAGGTGGCCTCATATTGTAAAAGGGCCACCATACGTATATGAAGTCAGAAAACCATCAGCAGCAGTTACATTAATGGTAGGTGGAGACCAAGCTAAAAATTGGAGAAACAGAGCTACCATAGTCAAATATGTAGGGTGCTATGTACTACTATAGGGTTTATATGTAATAATAGTGCTCCCTATATCACTATAGGGCTGCATACATCATTCTGACACTCCATTTCTCACAAGAATGTAATGACTATGCTCCACATATCACTAGAAGGTTGTATATAAGGTGATGCAACTGACACACACATAACTCATATTAATATACACACTGTCCAACAACCTTTATATTGCTGCAATATAACTCTTGGCATACATTTATCAAATTGCTTTTTTCAGACTTGGGAAACCACAGGAGGACATCATTCAGGATCCACCTGCACCTCAATACATTAATATTACTACCCGGGGGGCGGAGCCTGTGCCTGAAGCGGATGGTGGTGTGAAGCGCCGCTCCGTCATTGATCTCACCCATATAGCGTGGCTTCTTTGCCTGACACCTCCAGCATGGTCAAGATCGGAGGTTCTAAACCCATGGAACCTCAGGGAAACAGTAAGAGCTCTGTTCCAGCCGGTGAGATGGAGAAATTCATCAAAAAAGCCGCCTCTGCATATGTTGCTCGAGAAACCAAGATGGTGCCGAGCACGCCGCGGTCTTCCAGCTCCCAGCAGAGCGAACCGGAGGGAGAGAACAAGGGTAGGGAGACTTCACCGAGTCATAAAGAACTCCCGATCTCCAGGGCTTTCCTGAAAGAAGCTCTGTCAGATGCTATCGCACCTCTGAGGCTTGATATAGCCAAGGTTAAAGAAGATGTTAAGCACATTGGGAGACGGGTGGGAATGCTAGAGGAGGCCCAGGCTGCAGTGATCAATCATCAAAAAGCCACTACCTTGAGCATTACCACTTGCCAACTTCACCTAAATGCGTTATATGCCGCTGTAGAAGATCAAGAAAACAGGGGCAGACGCAATAACTTGCGTTTCAGGGGCATACCTGAATCGGTGGAACAGCAAGATATCACTGAAGTAGTTATCCAGATCAGCTTCAGTGATCAGCTTCAGCTTGTCTCTACATATGAAGATCTAGACAAGGCCTTTGACCATCTGAATATGGAGCCGTTACAGATTGAGAACTGGGATGCGGTTCAAGACCTCAACAAGCTGCCAGACCTTCCAACTGTAACCCCATGGGAGACTCCTTGTCTTTCCAAGCAGCAAAGAGGGAAAAGAAACCAAAGATCTTCCACTCCACGGCGTCTTCAGCTGGAAGACCAATGAAGAGGTCTCTGTCTGACAAGGAGTGGTACTTACTGCTTATGTGGCACTGACTTGGTGGTACCCTTTGGCTACCATGAATATTGTTCTTACCTTGAATAGGTTTCTCACAGCCTGGACACATCCTCCTTATTTTGTCTTCTATCTTTTATTTCTACTTCAATTCTGCACTGTCCTCCTTCTTGTCCTCCCACTTTGTTCTACAAGTTTTAATACGTAATTTTGCTGATTAATCTCTATTTCAGTATATTACTAGATAAATCCATGCTGGTCTTGTCTTGTGCTAGCACCTGGGTGTGTAGTGACGGTCTATGACCTTTCCCCCATACACAATGCTCTGTATGGTTTCATACTGGCTTACCGTTTTTTCAGGTTTACTATGGTTTGGTTTGTTTCATTTGTTTATTTTTGGTTTGTTCCTTTCTCACAGATGGACAGCATCTTCTGTGTTATATAGACGTGAGTGGTCTGGGGGCGTTGGAGGACTAGAAGCTGCACCTCTGGAGGCTGAGTACTATTTTCAGATATTTCCAATGGGTTTCCTGGGCCTTGCCCCCTTCCTACTCATCTACTGAAATGGCTGATATATGTGTTTCATCTTTCAATGGGAAAGGCTTTAACTCCCCATCGAAGAGATGTCAAGTCTTCTCTTATTTGAAATCTAAACAGTGTTCAGTGGTGATGCTGCAGGAAACTCATTTTAGGTTTAATAAATACCCTAACATGACATACGCCTGGTTCTCCCAGTGGTTTCACTGCGGGTCTGATTCATCTGCCTCCAGAGGTGTTAGCATTGGCTTTAGAAAGGATGTACCCTTCACCTATTCCTCCCACGTTCAAGATACAGAAGGTAGATATATCCTGCTCAAAGGTACCATAGCCAACCAAATGTACACATTTGTGAATATTTATGCTCCCAATACTAATCAAGTCGTCTGGAAACCCTACATAAACAAACCCTGTTGGACTTTCACCTGTCTGAACTGACTGATTTGAGAGCCCAGGTTAAGACCCTGTTAAACACTTCCTCAGCGAAGATATACCTCCACTCCCAATTTAAATATTATGCACATGGAGACAAGGCCTCCAAATTCATTATGCATCGCATAAAACAAAGTTCCCAAAACTATATCCATAAAGTAAATGTTCCTGGTAGAGGAGAAGTCTTTCATACCCCCGCTATAGCAGAACAGTTCCAAAAATTTTATTATTCACTCTATAATCTGAGAGACTCAGAAACATCCAACCGAGACCCCCTTCTTACCTCTGAAGTCATCTCCTCTTACCTTGCCTCTTTATCATTGCCCACTCTCTCAGACTCCCAAAGAGAGGACTTATCTTCCCCCTTTTCTTTTGAGGAACTAACTGATGCTATCAAACTTCTCCCCAATGGGTAAAGCCCCGGCCCAGATGGTTTCCCTGCCCTTTATTATCGCTCCCTTCACTCGATCTTAGTCCCCTTCCTACTCCCCATTTGCAATAGCTCCCTGTCTGGTGCCCCCATGTCAATTGACATGACCAGGGCGCATATTTCTCTGATCCTTAAGGAAGGTAAGGATCCAGCTAATTGTGCCAATTATAGACCGATCTCTTTATTAAATCTAGATCTGAAATTAATGGCAAAAATGTTGGCAGTGCGTCTCTCATCACTTCTTCCTACGTTGGTCAATAGGGATCAGGTGGGATTTATAAGAGGAAGAGAAGGAAGAGACAATACAACCAGAGTGCTTAATGCTATTTTCCATTCTAAAAAAATATAAACGTCCTCTCGTCCTTCTCAGCACTGATGCTAAGAAGGCTTTCGATAGGGTGAATTGGCATTATATGAGACATGTACTGCTTGCATTTGGCTTACCGCACCCATACATTGAAGCTGTATTTTCAATGTATACGAATGCTTCAGCTTCTATAATAATTAATAGCACCTTATCCCCTTCCTTCACTATTGGCAATGGCACCAGACAGGGTTGCCCACTTTCCCCTCTCCTTTTTGTGTTAGTGATGGAGACGCTGATGCAATGCCTTAGGGGACGACGGGAAATACAAGGAGTCTTTATGGGTGGAAGTGAGCATAAGGTAGCTGCGTTTGCAGACGATTTACTGATCTTGACGACCAACCCAATCCATTCTCTCCCTTGTATTTACCATATTATTGAACAATTTAGTACCCTCTCTGACTTTAAAATTAATATGAATAAGTCTTATGTTCTCAGTATCGATCTACCACCCCTACTACGATCTACACTTAAATCTGCCTCTCCCTTTAACTGGGACTCCCCGCATATTACACATTTAGGTGTCAAAATTGGGCCAAACCCCTCTTCTCTCTTTTCGCTTAATTTTATGCCTTTACTTGACTCCATGTCTGCCCAACTCAATTCCCTTCAGCCAAGCCCGTTGTCATGGTTCGGCAGAAAGAATATTGTAACTGCTCTTAGTATACCGAGACTAACTTACCTCCAGCAGGTTTTGCCTACAGAAGGCATTACAGAAGGGACTCTTTTTAATGAAGAAAGTTTAAACATTGGAGCAAAACATTGGAGCAAATGGGTTTAAAGCGTCTGTCCCACAAATAATATTCAACATTTTTCAAACCAGCACTTGGACCTCAATACTTTTATGTTTGCATATAATTAAAACTTGGCTATAGCTGTTTATTGTTATTCATTACAATGTAAGTGTATAGTGAAACCTGCTATTTGTTTTTCTTATTTCTCCTTATCTCTCTGCCCACCTTGCTGAGGTGGTCACACATGCTAGGTTTCATCCATCAACTTCCACCGGATGTATCTACTATTAGAAGCTGTGTCAATTAGGGTACTGCCACACGTCTGTAATGTATTTCAATGGTGTCGCAATACAACATGCAATATGCTGCAACTTCAACGCAATCCAAGTCAGATTTTTTTGCGACTGTCATATAGCAGTCACACCATATTGCATGTCACATCGGGAGACCTTTGAAATACATTATATAAAATATTGTGTAACAAATGTCGCCATGTAGCAAGGGATTTTGTGAACCAATGTACAAGAATTGTACAATATAGGCAATGTACAATTTACTGTACTATAACTGTAATTCCTGATGTCAGATTCTATTTTTTAACAGGACACTAGAATGGCAGGAACATTGCAGAGACCATGTGGCTTGGACTTGTTGGTGGTGGGGCCATGAATTCATCAGTTGTATTTGGGAGGATATATGCACTGATATTTACCATCACAACCCAAACTATATCACTGGGCCTAGTACTGACCTATACTTACCTTAAATACACTAATATGAAGCTACTATGAGATACTGTAATATATCTAGTCCAGATCTATAACAGTTACTCATTTATTTAAAATATAGAGTTTATATCTATCTATACACAGTCTATATACAATATATATATATATATATATATATATATATATATATATATATATATTTACACGTTATGCATATACACAGTATCAATGCACATTAGTACCTGCCCTAATAATGATGTCACAATACCAGTGTTCCATAACAAACTAGAAGATGATGATGTCACAATATGGGGAGTCAATAAAAGTTATGGTTCTGGCCACAAACACTGAGGGTGATAGAATTTGTGGAGTGTGGATTTTGCTATTTCGTTGAGCAGAATGTCTAAAAATAAGCGCAAGAAGCGTTGCTTCATAATCGAATCTGATACAGACGATAGCGGCAATGATCACCAGGTAAGTAGCTGCCTTTGTAAGAAGTTGTCTTCATATTACGCTTTAATCTCAAGTCTAACTACATCCTCACAATCAGAACAATATTATAGTTCATATTTAGGAACCTGGATATAAACCCTATATACTTCTATAAGCCCTTTCCTCACACCATTATCAGACTGGGCCGACCACAGCCCTTCCTGCACCTCTATGAAAATAATACATTTAAATTTTTCCACTCAGATGTTCCAAAGTGACCTCCCCCATATTTCAGTGCCCATTCTGGGATGCTTTCAGTAGCAATGTCCATATATCAGTGCCCAGGAGTAATTCCAGTCCCAACATGGTCTGTGGACAAATGCTAGCCATAAATGCATCAGTGGACATTCTGCCAGTCATATAGTTGTATCCGCATAGTAGTGCAAGTGGCATTACTGCCCAAACACTAGTAATAGCCACATATCAGTGCCCATACCACAGGCTGAGCCCTAGTAATAACCATAGTGCCAATGTCACGAGGGGGTAGACAAGGGTAGTGTGCCCTGAGCTAACCCCTCCTTCTCTCCCTGCCTACTTGCCTCAAACGGCCCTAGGTAGCCGCGGACAACCACGAAGGCGGTCCCTACACTGTATAAGTGCGCAGGAAGGGAGAGGGTACACAGGGACAGACAAAACACAGACGTAACAAAACACAATATAGAATGGTCAGCTAGCCGGGTCAAACACAGGAGGTCACGTAAATACCGAGGGGTCAAGCAGAGAGAAGTCAAAAGTCCAAAATCCGAAATCCAAATCCAAGTAAACAATCCAATAACTGAGAACGCACAAGCACTGATCAATGGTGTAAGCAAATCACAGGCATCTGAGTGAGGCAGTTGCCATCTTTAAATAGCCCGCCCAGGATCATGTGATGTGGCCAGCATCACATGACCTGAGGCGGAGCAAGCTGTCCAAACAATATGTAAAGTAGCCATGTGGTGTGATCAGCACCACATGGCTAAACCCAAACAGAGAATTAACTCATGAAGTGCTGGCTGACAAGACCAGCACTTCAATTCCCTATTGCTCGTCTCTAGGGGGGCGGAGAGGTCCGGCGATGTCGTGCAGAGGGAGCGCGACGCCGACCTCGCGTGACAGTACCCCCCCTTCACGAGGGGCCACCGGACCCTTACCAGCGGGAGCAGGCTTATCGGGATGCTGCAGATGGAAATTCCGAATGAGAGAGTCGGCATGCATCCTAGTCAACGGCACCCAAGATCTGTCCTCCGGTCCAAATCCCCTCCAGTGTACGAGGTACTGGAAGGAATTACGGACCCTCCTCACATCCAAGATTCTGGCAATCTCGTGTTCTACCCGTCCCGCTACCTCAACCGGAGGTGGAGGCTGTTCCTCAGGACCAACAGGAACAACGTAAGGTTTAAGCAAGGACACATGAAACACATTATGGACACGAAGGGAGTCGGGCAAGCATAACTCAAACGAAACCGGATTGATCACCTTGGTGATCCTGTAAGGACCAATATAACGCGGTGCAAACTTGTAAGATGGAACCTTCATATTAAGATTCTTAGTGGATAACCACACCTTATCCCCAACCATAAAATTCACAGCCTTAGACCTCTTTCTATCAGCTTTAACCCTTTGAACCTCTTGGGCCTTTTCCAGGTTCGATTGAACCTGTGCCCAAACTGTGCACAGTTCCTGGGAGAAATCATTAACCTCTGGGACAACCGATGTAGATGGGAAAAAGGAGCCAAAACGTGGATGGAAACCCATGTTACAAAAGAACGGCGACACTCCAGAGGACGAATTGACACGGTTATTAATGGCAAACTCAGCCAGAGACAGGAATCTGACCCACACATGTTGGTTGTCTGCCACATAACATCTAAGATATTGTTCAACAGATTGATTGAGACGTTCAGTCTGACCATTAGTTTCTGGATGAAAGGCTGATGAAAAGGACAAAGAAATGTTAATCTTATTACAGAACGCCCTCCAGAACCTAGACACAAACTGTACCCCTCTATCAGAAACGATATTCTCAGGAACACCATGCAGTTTAACAATATTATCCATGAATATAGATGCCAAGACCTTAGCAGAGGGTAATTTACACAAAGGAATAAAATGACACATTTTACTGAACCTGTCAACTACCACAAAAATCACAGTCTTACCCTCCGAGCATGGCAAATCCGTGATAAAGTCCATGGACAAATGTGACCAAGGTCTACTAGGTATGGGTAAGGGATGTAACTCACCCATAGGTCGTCTCTTAGAATTCTTGGACCTGGCACAAGTTTTACACGCAGTTACAAAAGCTTGAATATCCCTGGAAATCGATGGCCACCAATACTGCCT
The DNA here is from genome assembly GCA_900303285.1 of Rhinella marina. Taxonomy (NCBI): domain Eukaryota; kingdom Metazoa; phylum Chordata; class Amphibia; order Anura; family Bufonidae; genus Rhinella; species Rhinella marina. The sequence continues at coordinate 36,882 of ONZH01011580.1, forward strand.
CGAAATCAACTCCTTAGTGGCATGGATACCAGGGTGTCCACATAAAACAGAATTATGACACTCACCCAGCAGTCGTAAACGCAAATGAGCCGGCACAAATAATTTGTCATTGGGGGTACCAGTAGGAGCGAGATGCTGTCCTGCCGAGATCTCAGAAGCGAGGTCAGGTGCGGTGGCGGCCACAAAGATCTCAGCTGGAAGGATGGGTTCCGGAGGGGCGTCAGGAGGTTGATACGCCTGGAAACTTCGGGATAAGGCGTCCGCTTTAACGTTCTTGCTTCCGGGTCTGAAGGTAACAGAAAAATCAAACCGGGTGAAGAACAAAGCCCACCTCGCCTGCCTAGGGTTCAAACGTTTAGCGGACTCCAGAAACAATAAATTCTTATGATCCGTGAGGACCGTGACACGGTGTAATGCCCCTTCTAAAAAATGACGCCATTCCTCAAATGCCCACTTAATTGCCAATAACTCCCTATTACCGATATCATAGTTCCTCTCAGCAGGCGAGAACTTGCGGGAAAAGAAGGCGCATGGCTTAAGATTAGTTAAGGTGGAAGATCCCTGGGACAGTACAGCCCCCACACCGTCTTCTGATGCGTCCACCTCAACCACAAAAGGCCTACTCTGATCCGGCTGGATTAGCACAGGAGCATTAGTAAAACACCACTTTAACCTTTCAAAGGACTCAATAGCTGCAGGAGGCCAATTACCCAGATCGGCTCCCTTGCGGGTAAGATCAGTAATTGGCTTGACCACCAACGAAAAATTTTTAATAAATTTGCGATAAAAGTTCGCAAATCCCAAAAATCGTTGGAGCGCCTTCAGGGAGGACGGTCGCACCCAATCAAGGATGGCCTGCACCTTGACAGGATCCATTTTGAACGAGAAAGGGGTCAAAATGTATCCTAAAAAGGCCACCTCCTGAACACCGAAGATACATTTCTCCCCTTTGACAAAAAGCTTATTTTCACGCAAAACCTTCAGTACCTGTCTGGTGTGGGAGACGTGGGATTCCCAATCAGCAGAGAAAATAAGAATATCGTCAATATAAACAATCATAAATCTCCCAATAAATGCTCTGAAAATATCATTAGCAAAATTTTGGAAGACGGCGGGTGCATTACTCAACCCAAAGGGCATTACTAAGTACTCATAATGACCTTCAGGGGTGTTGAATGCCGTCTTCCATTCGTCTCCCTCTCTGACTCTGATCAGGTTGTATGCCCCTTCAAATCTAATTTAGAGAACCAGCAGGCACCCTGAACCTGATTCAGTAAATCAGGGATAAGGGGCAGCGGGTACCTGTTCTTAACCGTGATCTTGTTTAGTTCCCGGTAATCAATACAGGGCCTCAATCCTCCATCCTTCTTGCCAACAAAGAAGAAACCTGCCCCCATTGGAGAGACTGAAGGCCGAATGTGACCCTTGGCCAGGCTCTCCTTAAGATAATCCCTCATACATTGTCGCTCAGGAGTGGAGAGATTATAAATGCGGCCCTTGGGATACTTGGATCCCTCCATTATGTCAATGGCACAATCGTACTGCCGGTGAGGAGGAAGGAAATCAGTCTCCGACATGGAGAAGACATCCGAAAATTCTCTGATAAATTCGGGTAGGACGAGAGACTCCGCAGTACCTCCTAGCTGCAGTACAGATTTGCAACAATTGACACAATCATGTCCCCATTTTTCTAATTCACCTGCTGGCCAGTTGATCACAGGGTTGTGAGCCTGTAACCATGGCAGCCCTAACACGAGGTCAGCAGGTAAATCCTTTAAAACCAGAAAGGAACAAGTCTCAGAATGGGAGATTCCCACAGTTAGGGTGACGTCAGGAGTACAAAACTCCACTCTCCCATTGCGCAATGGGGTGGAGTCCGAGGGCCACAATTTGAATAATCTCCCTTAGAGGGACTATCGGTATACCCACTGATTGTACAAAATCGAAATTAATAAATTAGCAGCAGAACCACAATCAACAAATGCTTGACCAACCCCCTTAAGTTGATCATAGGTAACAGAGATAGGTAGTAAAATTTTTCTCCTTACCACCGCTGGAGTTACCTTACTCCCCGCTGGGGATCTCCTAGAGGGCGGAAGCTTGGGACACTGCTGGAGCCAATGGTTCATCTCACCGCAGTAAAAGCAGGCTCCCTTCAGACGTCTCTGTTCCCTTAAGGTTCCTCCTAACTGCATGGGCTCCTCCGGAACCCTGGTGGAAGATGGACCTGGCATAGGATTCTCAGGCAGGATGGCCACAGGAGGAGTGCTTGACCGTTCCTTCCGTCTCTCTCTCACCCGACGGTCCAACCTGACTGCTAGGGTCATGGTCGCTTCTAAGGAGTCAGGAGTAGGATAGCCCACGAGAAGGTCCTTCAGTTGGTCAGAAAGCCCTGCCCTAAACTGGCTTCTTAAAGCCGGGTCATTCCAACCAGAAGAAACACACCACCTCCTAAACTCCGCACAATAATCCTCCACAGGACGGTTACCCTGCCGAATGTCCCTGAGCTGGGCTTCAGCAACAGCCGTCAAGTCAGGCTCCTCATACAGTAACCCAAGAGCCCTGAAAAAGGCGTCCACCGTCTGACGGCTAGGGGAGTCTGGGGGTAACGCAAATGCCCACTCCTGCGGATCACCCTGCAGCAGAGAAATAATTATTTTGACCCGCTGCTGCTCGGTGCCCGAGGAATGAGGACGTAGATCAAAATAGAGCTTGACACTCTCCTTAAAGGAATTAAAAAATTTTCGATCTCCAGAAAACCGATCCAGCAGCTTAATATGAGGTTCCACACTAGGATTGGAAGTGGAAGGGGCCACTACTGAGGAGGATAGAAGCTGCTCCTGATGTTGGAGCCTATCAGCCAGGCCCTGCAGAGCTTGAGCCATACCCTGGACCTGCTCCGTGAGGGCCCGCAACTGATCCATAAGTTGGGCCTGTGATTCTGTCACGAGGGGGTAGACAAGGGTAGTGTGCCCTGAGCTAACCCCTCCTTCTCTCCCTGCCTACTTGCCTCAAACGGCCCTAGGTAGCCGCGGACAACCACGAAGGCGGTCCCTACACTGTATAAGTGCGCAGGAAGGGAGAGGGTACACAGGGACAGACAAAACACAGACGTAACAAAACACAATATAGAATGGTCAGCTAGCCGGGTCAAACACAGGAGGTCACGTAAATACCGAGGGGTCAAGCAGAGAGAAGTCAAAAGTCCAAAATCCGAAATCCAAATCCAAGTAAACAATCCAATAACTGAGAACGCACAAGCACTGATCAATGGTGTAAGCAAATCACAGGCATCTGAGTGAGGCAGTTGCCATCTTTAAATAGCCCGCCCAGGATCATGTGATGTGGCCAGCATCACATGACCTGAGGCGGAGCAAGCTGTCCAAACAATATGTAAAGTAGCCATGTGGTGTGATCAGCACCACATGGCTAAACCCAAACAGAGAATTAACTCATGAAGTGCTGGCTGACAAGACCAGCACTTCAATTCCCTATTGCTCGTCTCTAGGGGGGCGGAGAGGTCCGGCGATGTCGTGCAGAGGGAGCGCGACGCCGACCTCGCGTGACAGCCAACAAGTTTATAATGACCATAATAGAGGTTTTAATGCTTCAATTGCTATTATTTGGCCTATGACAGGATTCTCTGGTGTACCCTAGGACCAGGACTTGTATCCTATACTATACCATCTGTTTTCTAGAATTTTCAATGCGTCAACTTTTTAAGTGTGATTGAAAATTCCAGAAATTTGGAGCTTAGAAATATTTACTTTTTATCATTTCCCTTAATAGTTACTGGTCAATAAAAAATGCCGCAGAATTTTTGCGTCCGATACAGAGGACAGCAGCAGTGATGAGAATCTCCATCAGGTGAGTGGTCACTTCTCTACAGGGTGCTCTGTGGCACTAGTTTCTAGCGGTGATCAGTGAGACAGTGCGTTGTCTTTAGACTATATAGCTTATTTCACTTCTAAGTATTTTAGTCTTTATGTTTCTTCTTTATTCCAGTCTCATCCACTTATTCCAAGGTCTCCAAGGAGCCTTGAAGATGATGATGGTGGCTCTGTTCCCCACCTTCTATACATAGACTCAGGTATCTAATCATCAAACACCTTCCAGGAAAATAACAAATTAGACTTTTCTTCCTTAGGAAAACTGAATGACATAAAAATAAATGATGATATTTGTTATATTTTCCAGAGCCAGATTCTCCACGTTTTAGTTTTGTGCAGGAGGAGACAGCAAGGTAGTGTATCTCAGTATAAACAATGCTATCTAGTTCATGTTATTTGGTCACTAGGTGGCAGTTTTATTTATTAGTATATTCTCAGCTATGGTGTTAGACTTGTGTCTGAATTTTTAAACCTCTATTATATTTTAGTAGTAGGAGACAGGAGCGTCCCATCAATTACTGTTTCCTGAAAGATCTGTCTTCTCCCACATCTAAATACGTGACCAATTTCCATCAAAACAAAAAGAAGCTGACAAGACGTCTATACAAGTTTTATAACAGAACCGTCTTTGAGAATCAGGTATAGAATTCTGACAGACATGTATTGGGCAGTATGTGGTCTCAGTAAATGACAGGTTGGTTTGTTGTATCTAGTATGCTCTGTATATCTCTGTAGACTCGTCATCAACTATGTCATTTCTTTATTTTTTTATCCTTTCTTCCTCTGTAGCTTCCTGCAGACATGGACATCAGCTGGAATAAAAGGCTGAAATTACAAGCTGGTCGCACTGGTTTCCTTCTAAATAATGGGGAACGCTCTGCCATCATCCAGCTTTCTGATAAAATCTGCGATTCTGCAGGTAGGTTTTACATTATGCTCAATATATATATATGTGCTTTAGAGAAATGTTACATATGTCTTACAACTTCTTGTATGCATATCCTCTTCTTTCTTCAGATCGACTTAGAGACACATTGATTCATGAGATGTGTCATGCTGCCTGCTGGCTCATTGATGGAGATGGAGACTTTGGCCACAGTCCACTATGGGTGTCCTATTGTGAGAAGACCATGCAGATTCTTCCTGAGCTTCCACCGATCACTGTATTGCACAGCTTTGAAATCCACTACCCAGTGATCTACCAGTGCTCAGGCTGCGAGTTCAGGTACAAGAACTTCATGATAGGTCATAGTGCTTTGTATAGAAACCATGGACAGACTACAGCCTAATGCTGGCGGGGAGATTGTGTTCATGTACTTCTGGCCTCTTGTGTTATTATTATAGTATGCCACTGTTTGCTTTACTAGTTTTGGAATGGAGGGGATTCTGTAACTGACTTTGGCTATGTTTGTGCTTTTAGTATTTGTCTTTAATACAATTTTGTTTGTCATTCTAGAGTTGGACGTTGGACGGCCTCTCTCGACACTGAGCAGTTTGTGTGTGGCACATGTTACAACAAGATGGTTCTTATAGAGCACAACTGAAAAGAACCATCAGTGACCATCATGTCCCATCATCAGTCAGAACATCGGCCAGCCAAAATTGCAACGCATATATTGAGTCATCCAGAAGACCTGTGGAAAGTCAAAACTCTATTTTCCACCAAAATATGGTCTTCGAATAATCTTTTGGGCAACACAGTGGCTCAGTGATTAGCACTGTTGCCATGCAGCGGTGGGGTTGAGGATGCAAATCTCACTAGTAACAGCATCTGCATGGAGTTTGTATGTTCTCCCCGTGTTTGCGTGGGTTTCCTCCGGGTACTCCGGTTTCCTCCCACACTCCAAAAATATACTGATAAGTTGATTGACTTTCTTCTAAATTGTCCCAAATATGAATAGTGGTCATGTCCTGCACAGTGCTGCAGAATATATTGGCGCTATATTATCAACAGGAAATAATGCCACCATTAATAAAATGTCTTAAAAATTACTTTTTCAATTTTTTTTGTCAATCTTTGAGTTTAGAGATCATTTACAGAATAATTATGATCATTGTGAATGACTAGAGAAACATTTAAAACAAACACAAAAATAATTATAGTAATGTGAATATTGACAATGGTAGGTACCACCTGCAAGTCCGAGTTAACTAGGCATGAAAAAAGTGTTATTGTCGTGAAAGTAACCTCTTACAGTGCTATTTCCCAGTGCTCTCAATAGCCACTGGTAGAGCAAATACATATTTAAGTGGGGAAGGTAAAAAGTGAGGACCCTCTGTGTTACACCCACCAAATCTGCATATACAAATTGCTATTTTAGTAGCAATGTAGACTGTATAGCGCCAATCTATCAATTGTTTCAGACTTAAAATAGCCCGGGGAACAGCAATAAGACTGCACTGGTCATCCACCAAAAATGTATGTGCTTGTGATTTAGCAAGATACAGCAAGATATTTAAAAGTCTAGGCTTGTATGTGTATATTAGCAGCCCTTAAAGGGGTTGTTGGGTTCAGAGCTGAAAACCTGGACATATCCCCATTTTCACCCAGCCCCCCTGACATGAGAATCGGAGCATTTCATGCTCTGAAGCTTTCCTTTACCCTGCGCTTTATCGAACAGGGCAAAGGTTTTTTCTTTTTTTTTGGAGATCCAGTGACATACTGTAAAACGTCTAGGGCAGCGCTATCAGTGCCGGTGACATCATCTGCAACCATGCTAGTTTGGGAGCCTTTCCCCTAGCAGGTAGCTAAGATTATACCAAACACGGACAAGGGGATTCGTGATCGAGATACAAGAACAGCACAAGATTAAATTATATATTTGATAGCCTTAAGGGCACACTAAACACTATATACACAGAGAATGGATTCAGTGGTCAGATATGCAAATACGGGTGGTATGACACTACAGAATTGAGCAATGGTCAGTTACCAGATGGATGAATAGTCTGTTGGATTATGCTGAGTTCTGGGTTGCTGTAAGTCCTGTCTGTAGTCATATGGGGGCGTTGATGGCAGCAGTTGGTCCACGGGTCCCTCCAAACACATCCTAGATGTGACCCCCTTTCAGAGTAAAAGAACTGGTCACTGTCCTGTGTGGCTTTTTCTCTTGTAGCCGACCACTCCCCCTCCTCCTTCAAGGAGGTGTCCACCCTCTCTGGGGTGGCCTTCTAGTACCCCTGAAATCAGCAGAATGTAGTGTTGAGACATCTTGTGTCTGCTGATGGCATGCAGGAAAGACATTGGGAATTTCCCTGCAGTGATTCCTATATTATTGTATTGCTCACAGTCTTATAGCGATAGATTCTGCTACATCTGCGAACTACTGATAGTTTCCTTTCATATTGCAGGCCTTGGAAAAGTCACATCGTGTGTGGGAAAAAAATTCAAAAACGTACACCATCACCTTCATCAAGGTGGAAACAGAAAAGTTCTGAGCTTTATCCGAAAAAAGAAAAGCAGGAACATGAAAAGTATATTGCTGCAAATTATCTTAAAACCTGCGTTCAGTCATTACAGACAACGAAGACGATAAAGAATTAAGTGTGCAAAAAGACCTCACACAAGACGTCCCCACCACCAAAAAATAACAACAAAAAATTGATACAATTCGTACATTTTATATCACAATTTGGTCCCCCTCCCAAAATCTATGTAAGATCCTGTCACTACAATCAGATTTCCTCTCCAGTTATAATCTCGGCCTATGTATCAGCTATGCAACAGCAGTCTGCAATCCAAATAAAGTACAATAATGCCATAGTAATAGAAAATATTCTGGTGCTAATGCTACGCTTATTTAGTAAATTTGAGATTCTTGGCAAACATATTTTGTACAACATTATTTGGTCCCGTCTGCCAAACGTCAAGGCGATCTCTGTAAGACGGGAACCTAACACTAAATGCTACCTGTTATGTGTCATAACGGCCACCATAAAATTCAGGTAGTGCAGGTTCAACATGCATGCTGGGTTCACTCTGCTTTTTATCATTTTTGATGCCAAAATGGCCTCCATTAAATCTATAGAATCCAGGTACCAACATGAATGCTGAGCCCACTCTATACCTCAACTGGTTCCCGTCTTACAGAGATCGCATTGACGTTTGGCAGATGGGCCCAAATAATTCCGTACAAAATGTATTTGCCAAGAATCTCATACTTAAAAAATAAGTGTAGCCTTAGCACCAGAATACTTTCTATTACTATGGCATTATTGTACTTTATTTGGCTTGCAGAGTGCTGTTGCATTGTGTTTTTTCCTTTGTGTTTCTACCTATGGCAGTGTACACCTGCGCATTGGAATGTGCTGAATGAACCCCTTTTTCTTTACAGTATGTATCAGCTATATATCGTCAGGACCACGAGAAGAAGCTTGGGGATAGATCTGGACATGGTGATGGCAGCTCCGGCTCTATACCTGGCATGTAGGGATAAATACATCACAGAAGGATCTGATGTCTATTGTCAGCAGAATCCACAGAAAACCAAGGCCAACACTTGGATAAGCAGATGGAACGCTATAAAGCAGCTCTGGCTCACAGACACCACCAGAATAGATACAAAGTTTACCAGTCTAAATGTTAGAGTTTATCAGTAGTGTTGAGCGAAGCAAAGCATTTGAAGCACAATTTGGTCGACAGTTTAGGAAGACTTCAATTTGCAAAGAAGCCAAATTTCCTCGCGTTTCATTGTAACGAATCAATTTTTCCAGAAATTCCAGAAATGCCGTGTTACAAAATGAAAGTAAGAAGTCTGGGAACGTGAGATCACCCATAATGCCCTGAAGCCAGCCAATCTGCAGATAGTCATTCTCTGTGATGTCACAGCCCTATAAAGCCCTCATCCCACGCGGTCTCCGCCATTGTCCTGTGAGCTCAGCATAGGGTGGCAAGTGCTCATGCGCAGTTTTAAACAATACTGGAAAGGGAGAGTGCAGGGAGAGTATAACTCCACGTTCATTACGTTCTAGTGCTTTGAAATTCATAACTATTGCCTCCTGTTAGCTGTAGCAATACTAGAAAACTATAATACTACAAAAGTGTTATTTTTACCCTGTACATAAGTGTGCAGTGGAATAAAATTTATCATAGCTAATCCGTTCCATTCAGTCCACATTAATGGCGGGTGTAATTTATCACCCAGTACATTACTGAGGGTAGTGGAGCAAAAATTATAATAGCTAATCCCTCCTGTTAGCTGTAGCATAAAGATGCTTTTGTAGTATAGGCAGGTGTAATTTATTGCCCTGTACATATATTTGCAATAGAGTAAAATTTATCATAACTAATCCATTCCGTTAGCTGTAGCGTTACACAAAAATAAACAGTGATTTGAATACAACCTTAAAGAGGTTGTCCGGGCTTTTTAATATAGATAACCTCTCCTCAGGCACGCTATATGGGAAGATGGCGTGCGCTAAGCACACGTGCCGTCCCCCTTCTCTCTTCCTGCCCGCTGCTGAAGTCCCATAGACATACAGCAGCGGACAGGAAGAGAGAAGGGAGACGGCATGTGCACATAGCGTGCGCCGTCTCCCCGTACAGCTGTTCGGCGGGGGTGCCGGGTGTCGGACCTCTGCCGATCTGATATTGATAACCTATCCTGAGGATAGGTCATCAATATTAAAAAGCCCAGACGACCCCATTAATACCACTGTTGCTACTGCCACTGTCCACACTGTCACGGGCTACTTTTGTCACTGTTACTACTACTGCTGCTGCTGCCACCCTCCTCACTCTGTCATGGGGCCAATATTGTCACTGTTACTGCCACTGCTGTTTCTGTGACCCTCTCCACTCTATCATGGGGCCATTATTGTTACTGTTACTGCCACTGCTGTTGCTGCCACCCTCTCCACTCTGTCAGGGGGGCACTACTGTCACTGCTTATGCCACTGCTGCCACCTTCCCCACTATCTCATTGGGCCACTACTGTCACTACTACTTCCACTCCTGCTGCTGCCACCTTCCCCACTCTGTCATTGGGCCACTACTGTCACTGCTACTGCCACTGTTATCACCCTAACCAATCTGTCACGGAACTAATACTGTCACTGCTATTGCCATTAATGCCACCCTCCCCACTCTCTCATGGGACCACTACTTGAATCTTGGTGCACTGTATGGTTAAGTCCACGGCAATAAATTTGACCTGATGCTAACATTGTTCTATAATACTGATGCACATTAACAGAAGGCTAACTGATACACAGCTAACAGAAGGAATTAAAAAGCATGTGTTTGGACTGCCACAACATACATTAAAAGAACATTTTTGTTCACCATTACTTCACTGGCGCTGCTTCCATTTCTAAGGAGCCATTTGGATACAGCTCTTTTTTTTTTGCTTTACTGAAGGGTGAAGTATACATTTCTTTTTGTTTAACAGAAGAGATTAGCTAAGAATCTTGGTGCACACTGTTAATGCCACTCCTGCTCACTACTTGAATCTTGGTGCACTGAACAGTTAAAGGGCATCTGTCAGCAGTTTTGTACCTATGAAACTGGTTGACCTGTTACATGTGCACTTGGCAGCTGAAGGCATCTGTGTTGGCCCCATGTTCATATGTGCTCATATTGCTTCGAAAAATGAAGTTGTAATAATTGGGATTCACGTCCCCACCTATCCCTTGGTTGAACTTGATGGACTTATGTCTTTTTTCAACTGTATTAACTATGTAACCATGATCTGTCAGAACAACAGAAAAATAACCAGAAAAACAGATCCTGTATTTTAAGCATCCATTATGCTCAGTTATGAACATTTTGCATCCATTATTTTAGACCGAAAAAAGTCCTACACTAAGTATTTTTTCCGTCTAACAGATCTCAGATGGAAATGGCTAAAACGGATGCAAAATGTGCAACTGAGCATAACGAATGAACATATACTAAGAACCTTATTGTTATGAAATAGATCAGTGTGTAGCATGGATGTGCTGCCCAAGTCTCTTTTCTACAGTGCTTACAAAAGAAATGTGAAGTAATAGTCCTTTTACAGTGTACTCTATGGGGGACAGATTCCACTGTATGGCATTTGTCACAGGCCTCCATGGGGCGTATACATCATGGATACATACACCCAATGGAAGACTGAATGACAATGTATACAGAGCCTACATAAGTCTACTTTTATTAGGTAGGATTGACATCAGTCTTCTGGAATATTAATAAAATAATTTTGGTTGCTTCCGAAAAGTTAAGAATCATTGATCATTTACCAGTAGAAATCATAAAGTGAAATGAAACAAGTGAACTAATTGTGGATCATCTAATGGGCAATTTATTTAAAGGAAGTTTTAAATATATAAAGAATTCTTTTAACCATACTGAACTGCTGACGGCACTAAGTAAGGGCTGGGGAGAACAGTGTGAACATATCTGTTGTGGCGCTTTTATCATCAGGAGTAGTGTGAAGATGAAGTTTTATTCTGCTCCTGCAAATGCCCATAAAAATTACGCTTTTTTTTCATTGAAAATACGCTTTTCAATGAAAAAAATTACAAAAAAAACCCTTCCCCATATGTTTGGTACTGCCATAACATAAATATCATGTAAATTATCCCCTAGGGTGAACGCTGTAAAAAAAAAATAAAAAATTGACGAACAGAATTGCTAATTTATTCTTAGTTGCCACCGAAAAAATAAAATAAATAACAAGCGATCAAAAAGCATAATTTACTCCTAAATTATACCAATGAAAAATATATAAAGGAAAAATAAAGAAAGAAAAATAAAAAAGGTATGGGTCTTGGGAAGCGGCAATGCAAAAACATTTTTTTCCTTTTAATAAAAGGGGTTTTATTGCAAAAAAGTAGTAAAACGTGAAAAAAACTCTATGCATCTGATATCATGTAATCATACAGTGAAAGCCGTAAAATTTAATTTGTAAAAACGCAGTGGCAGTATTGCCATTTTTCTCATCTCCCTCCCAGAAAGAGTTAATAAAAGTTAATCAGAAAGTTATTTGTATCCTACAATGCCACCATTAAAAACTACAACTTTTTCCTGCTTCCAGCTATATAGACAGAAAAATAAAAAAGTTATAGCTCTTGGAAGGCAGCGATGAAAAAAGGGAGTAAAACGCTTGGTTAATAAGGCCCAAAACAGGCTGGTCACTAAGGGGTTAAGAGGCATGCTCTCCTTAACCCCTTGGCGCATTTGGACATTACTGTATGTCCAAAATGCAAGTAAGTTGCGGCATTTGGACGTACAGTGACGTCCAAACTGCTTACCGGGACTGTGACACTATAAAGTGTCACAGCCCCCGAGTATCCGCTCTCCCGGAGAGCAGAGACATCGGGGAAGCCAGCAAGGGACCAATCAGAGTGGTCCCTTGCTGGCAAGCGCTCCGATTGGTTAGTCTCTGCAGACTAACCAATCCAGCGCTTCATTGTTAAAATGCCGGTTTCAGGCTGCGATCTCCACTCTGGTTTGAGTGGTGAAACTGGGAAAGATATTAAAAACTCCAAGTGCTGTCTTTAGCTTTTTGCTCGCAACCTGAGCGAGAATCTTACCCGCCTGAAGAAAGTGAGGGAAAGTAGGGTGGTTGCTCTAGAGGTGTGATTTTTTGCTTTGGGTGTGAGCGCTCCCAGATTGCTATCCCGCACGTGCCCTAAAAAGTGCAATTTTGTGTTCCCTTGCAATTATTATCCGTAGAAAAGCATTGTTAATTGTCTTTACCAGAGAAGCTTTCTTCACATTACTGACAGAGGTTAAAATCCCCGATGAGCCCTGAAGATGAAAGCACTTTTCTTCTTCCGGTTTCCACAGTTTAGCTCATTGGTCTCGGGGGTGTGGTGCTCGCTTAGGGTGCAAGCGGTCTCGACCTGAAGTGCCGGACGAAGCTGCTCTTTTAAAAACTCCCCTTAGAGTTAATCCTCTATCACTTCCTTTACGCAGTTGCCGTTGTAGGTACAAAGCAAGCTCTCAACCTCAGTGAAGTTGGAATGGCGAAACTCAGAACGCTAAAGAAAGGGAAAACTCGTATCTTTGGCTCCTTGGTCTAGGGGTATGATTCTCGCTTAGGGTGCGAGAGGTCCTGGCTTCAAATCCCAGACGAGCCCTGAGAATCCTTGCTTGTGGATAGTTGAGTTCTGGATGCGAAAGCAGTAACCTTCTTGCAGTTTCATAAGTTGTGTGTAACCTACTGCTTGAAGGTGGTCTGATGCCAGCCTTCAGGTTCTCATAATGAACCATGTGAATAAATTTGGATTGTACAAGCTGCATTTTGCTGACATAAAGGGCTTGGCTCATTAGGCTAGGGGGTGTGATTCGTTCTTAGGGTAGGAGATGTCCCGACTGCAAATCCCACTCGAAAGCTTTCTTTTGAAATCTCCCCTTGAGGTTCATTTGTGATTCTTCTCTTAGGTAATTGGTTTGGTATGTACCAAGCAAGCGCTGTACATGTCAGCGAATTTTGAGTGGTGAAACTGGGAAAGATATTAAAAAACTACAAGTGCTGTCTTTGGCTCTTTGCTCGCACCCTGAGCGAGAACTGTACCCCTGAAACAGCTATTGTCGGTTTTTCCATAATAAGACGGCAACCTGTGGAATTTGGAGCTTTAAAAAAGAGAGAAAATCTTACCCGCCTGAAGAAAGTGAGGGAAAGTAGGGTGGTTGCTCTAGAGGTGTGATTTTTTGCTTTGGGTGTGAGCGCTCCCAGATTGCTATCCCGCTCGAGCCCTAAAAAGTGCAATTTTGTGTTCCCTTGCAATCATTATCTGTAGAAAAGCATTGTTAATTGTCTTTACCAGAGAAGCTTCCTTCACATTACTAACAGAGGTGTTTGTCGAGAATAGAGATGAGCGAGCACTAAAATGCTCGGGTGCTCGTTATTCGAGTCAAATTTTTCCCAATGCTCGGGTGCTCGTTTCGAATAACGAACCCTATTGAAGTCAATGGGAGACTCAAGCATTTTTTGCAGGGGACCAAAGCTCTGCACAGGGAAGGTTGCGTGAAAACCTGGAAACCTCAGAAAATGATGGAAACACCACGGAAATGGACAGGAAACAGCAGGTACAGCATGCATGGATGCCTCTGAGGCTGCCTAATCGTACCATTACGCCAAATTCTGGGCAACAGCCTGGTGGTGACCCTCAAGACAATTGTGCTGACCCAGACCAAGATGGGCAAGGCACATGCGCTGGCACATGTTAGGAAAGCACCCAACTAGGTGCAACGAAGGTCCATCACCACCTGTGGGTGACACCACTGCCCATGCTGGCACTGCTGTTCTATCCCCTGCCCCAGGACGCTGGTGTGTCAGGCTAAATGTTTAAGTGGCTCACCTGCTACCTCATCTAACTTGATCACTTGGTGGTGTCACCGCCATGCTGTGTCAGGCTAAATTTTTGGGTGGCTCACCTGCTAACTCATCTAACTTGGTCACTCTGTTGTCACCGCCATGCTGTGTCAGGCTAAATTTTTGGGTGGCTCACCTGCTACCTCATCTAACTTGGTCACTCTGTTGTCACCACCATGCTGTGTCAGGCTAAATTTTTTGGTGGCTCACCTGCTACCTCAATTAAATTGTTCACTCTGTTGTCACCGCCATGCTGTGTCAGGCTACTTTCACACTAGCGTTTTAAAATTCCGGTATTGAGTTCCGTCATAGGGGCTCAATACCGGAATAAAAAGCCTCAGTTTTGTCCCCATTCATTGTCAATGGGGACAAAACTGAACTGAAGACAACGGAATGCTCCTGAAAGCATTCCGTTCCGTCTTCAGACCGGAGAACAAACCGCAGCATGCTGCAGTTTGCTCTCCAGTCCAGGCATCCGCACCAAGACAGATCCGGAATGACCCCCAATGCAAGTCAATGGGGGCGGATCCGTCTGGTGTGACCACAATGGTAACCGGATCCGCCCTCCATTGACTTTCAATGGAGTTCATGACGGATCTGTCACCACATACACACAATACACACATACAGACATAGACATACACATAAACATACACAGACATATATACATACAAATACACATACATACTTACATGCTCCCCGGCAGGTCTTCAGAGCGCCGGAGGGACAGGTCGGCGCGCACAGATGACGATTCCACCAGGCGCCCAGCAGAGGGCACTGTGGGGAATCGTCACCTGTGCGAGCCGTCCTGCTCCTCCAGCGCTCCGGAGACCTGCCGGGAGCATGTAAGTATGTATGTGTATTTGTTTGTCTATATGTGTGTGTGTCTGTGTGTATGTATGTACTGTGTGACATGTGTGGGTCCGGAGCACGGTTCCGGCTCCACACATGTCGCTGCGGCAGTCCTGATCCGGCAGCACCCTTCACCTGCCGGATCAGGCCTGCCGCTAATGTGAAAGTAGCCTCAGGCTAAATTTTTGCATGGCTCACCTGCTACCTCAGGAGTTAGATAAGTGGCTCAGAGGCTGGTGCAGGAAGGAAGGGTTTGGGTTCATGGAGAACTGGGCCGACTTCTCTGTCGGCTACAGACTCTACAGTAGGGATGGGCTGCACCTTAATGGGGAGGGTTTAACTGCCCTGGGGGAAAAAATGGTTAGACGGCTGGAGGAGCTTTTAAACTAGGATCTGGGGGGAGGGTGGGGGGTAATACTAATAAGGGGGTAGATAGTGTAGATAGAGAGTGGGTCATAGGAGGGGAGAGTGGGGGGTTAGTGGGGGTTGGGATTAGTGAGGAATGTAGGGAGAATATTGGGCAAAACATCAACCAAAGTAACCCAAAAACCCCGGATATTCACTTCACAGGTAATAGTAATTTAAAAAGGGAGGTAAAAAATATACATAGACCTCTTAAATCTATGTACACTAATGCCAGAAGCCTGACTAATGAAATTGGTGAACTGGAATTAGTCATGTGTGAGGAGGACTATGACATAGTGGGAATAACTGAGACATGGCTGGATGATAGCTATGACTGGGCAGTTAACGTACAGGGTTACAGTCTGTTTAGAAAGGATCGCCAAAACCGGAGAGGGGGAGGCGTCTGCCTTTATGTAAAGTGTAAAGTCCTGTCTAAAGCCCACACTGCGGGAAGATATAAGTGAGGGACATGAACATGTGGAGTCACTGTGGGTAGAAATAAATGGAGCCAAAAACAATAATAAAATACTAATAGGAGTTTATTATAAACCCCCCTAGTATAACAGAGCCCATAGAAAATCTACTTCTAAACGAAATAGACGAGGTGGCAAATCATAGTGAGGTCGTTATTATGGGGGATTTCAACTACCCAGATATAGACTGGAAAACTGAAACCTGTATATCTCATAAAGGAAATTACCTTTCCCAACTGGTTCAGGACCCGACTACAGGGACGGCCATACTGGACTTAGTATTAACCAATTGACCTGACAGAACAACAGATGTGCCGGTTGGGGGACACCTGGGAAATAGTGACCATAATATAATAACCTTCCAACTGTCATTCAAAAGAGCGTTTCTTCAGGGAGGAACAAAATACCAAACTTCAAAAAAGCTAAATTTAGCAAACTAAGAGAGGCCATAGGCCTAATTAACTGGGACAAAGTCCTCAAAAATAAAAATACAGCCACAAAGTGGGATATTTTTAAAAGCATCCTAATATCTAATTGTGACAGGTACATACCTTATGGGAATAAAAGGTTAAGGAATAGAGATGAGCGAGTAGTGTTCGATCGAGCCGGTATTCGATCGAATACTACGCTATTCGGCATACTCGATTTCAATCGAGTATAACGGCGATGGCGCACTTAGAATTCGTTTCCCCTACCACCTTCCCTGGCGCTCTTTTTCCACCAATCAACATGCAGGGGGGGTATGACAGGCCCGCGGAGCACGCTGGCAGCGCGAAAACAGCGTCTACATGGATTAGCTGGAAAAACCATGTGACCTCGAATATTAAAAACTCAGCTCTTCCTGCTCGTTCGCATATGCTGCGTGAACTTAGTCAGGGACAGAGGCTGGAGAAGGGACAGATAGGTTTTAGCTGTTGGACAGGCAGGAGCGTGATTAAAAGCCCTTATCAGGGCTACTATAGTGCAGTACAGTGATAGCTTTACTACAATATACAGTCTGCAGAGAACGGTTGCTGTATTCAGGGATAGATGCTGGAGTAGGGACAGAGAGAGGCATTAGTGGTGTATTAGGTGCTCTGCTACATACAAAACTATATTTGGCACTACTGTTCTGCGTTCTTTTTGGCTGCAAAACCCTGTTATATACCTAGTGTGTATATGCACCATCTGATCTGGCAGTATACGGCTGTGAATTTTATTTTTTTTTTTAAATACAGTTTATTTGGCTCTAGTGTTCTGGGTTCTGTGTGCCTGCAATACCCTTTTTGTATACCAGGTGTAAATACCCACCGTCTGACCTGTTAGTACACAGCTGTGTACCTAGAAATATAGAAAAAAAAAAAGCCTTTTCATTGGCACCTGTACTTTGCGTTCTCTTGCAAAATAATTGTATATACGTAGTGTTCATACACACCGTCTGATCTGTTAGTACACGGCTGTGTACCTAGAAATATAAAAAAAAAAAAGCCTTTTCATTGGCACCTGTACTTTGCGTTCTCTTGCAAAATAATTGTATATACGTAGTGTTCATACACACCGTCTGAACTGTTAGTACACGGCTGTGAAGGCAAAATATTGTAACCAAAAAAAAAAAATAAAATGCGGAGGGGGGCTAGCGGAATCGGACGTGGACGAGGACGGGGGCCGGAAATGCTGTTGGTGGCCTTGTTGAAGCCAGTGGGGATACAATGCGTTGCTGGTGAGGGTCAGCCAGGATCCCACTCATCCAGAATCCCTGCCTTTATGGGGACAGTTAAGCAGAGGGGCGGGTTACACCGCTGTTGAGGCCTGAGCAAGGTTGAACAGGTGGTGCAATGGATAAGCCCGATAGCGCTTCCACACAGTTGTCCACCAGCCAGTCATCCACACAGTCTCACTCTGACCCTCCTTCCTCCACACCTGGCAACAGAGTCATCCCACCATTGACCCCTCCCAGGAGCTCTTTTCGGGTCCTTTTTCAGATGTGCCGGAAGAATCCCAGGAGCTAGCAGAGGAATTTGTTTGTAGTGATGCCCAACCACTTGAGTATTCGCCATCTCCTGCTGATGTGGACCCTGAACCAGCATCTGTTATCATGAGCGATGATGATGATGAGACGCAGTTGCCATCAAGGGAGGGCTGTTGGAATGTCCAGTGGGCAGGAGGAGGAGCAGAGTGAGGAAGTGGAAGAGGAGGTGGTGGATGATGAAATGACCGACCCCACTTGGCCAGGGGTGATGTCCAGCGGGGAAAGCAGTGGAGAGGTGGTGGTCTGCGCAGCACCGAAAAAGGCAGCAAGAGGCAGAGGGATGTCCAGAGGCAGAGGGATGTAAATATAAGAAATATAAAAAAAAAAAGCCTTTTCATTGGCACCTGTACTTTGCGTTCTCTTGCAAAATAATTGTATATACGTAGTGTTCATACACACCGTCTGATCTGTTAGTACACGGCTGTGTACCTAGAAATATAGAAAAAAAAAAGCCTTTTCATTGGCACCTGTACTTTGCGTTCTCTTGCAAAATAATTGTATATACGTAGTGTTCATACACACCGTCTGATCTGTTAGTACACGGGTGTACTAGAAAAATATATAAAAAAAAAGCCTTATTTGGCACCTTACTTTGCGTTCTCTTGCAAAATATTGTATATACGTAGTGTTATAACACACCGTCTGAACAGTTAGTACACGGCTGTTACCTAGAAATATAGAAAAAAAAAGCCTTTTCTTGGACCTGTACTTTGCGTTCTCTTGCAAAAATTGTATAAGTAGTTTCATACACACCGTCTGATCTGTTAGTACACGGCTGTTACCTAGAAATATAAAAAAAAAAAAGCCTTTTCATTGGCACCGTGTACTTTGCGTTCTCAATAATTGTATATACGTTAGTGTTCATACACACGTCTGATCTGTTAGTACACGCTTTGTACCCTAGAAATATAGAAAAAAAAAAAGCCTTTTCATTGGCACCTGTACTTTGCGTTCTCTTGCAAAATAATTGTATATACGTAGTGTTAATACACACCGTCTGATCTGTTAGTACACGGCTGTGTACCTAGAATATAGAAAAAAAAGCCTTTTCATTGCACCTGTACTTTGCGTTCTCTTGCAAAATAATTGTATATAACGTAGTGTTCATACACACCGTCTGATCTGTTAGTACACGGCTGTGTACCTAGAAATATAGAAAAAAAAAAAAGCCTTT